>JAYMTG010000033.1:0-59206 GCA_036897565.1 Pelargonium exstipulatum | reverse complement strand
GTATAGAAAGAATTACGTTAGTTATAGGATAGGATCCTGAAGATTATGAGATAACGCTTAAAAGGAACTGCTGACTTGAATAATGCCCAGAATACATATATTTGTGTGGGATCCAAAAGAAGAAAGGTAGGTTTTTTTTGGATATTGCATAAAACGGGTCTTCCTTATTAGCCTTTCCTTTAATAAATTCTTACTTGTTATCCTACCGAACTCCCCAAATGGTAAAAAGAAAAAGGAATTACTAGCTAAAGCCCTGGGTACCTAAACAAAAAGGGTTTACCTTACTAATACAGGGTATCAATCAACTAGATTTCTCTCTATTTACATTAAAAAGACTTTCCAAAAGGCTAAGAAAAGGGAGCTGTTGGATTCCCAAAAAGTAGGATATCCCGACAGTTAAGATTTGAACCTTGTACCAAAGAGAAACCTTTACAAAGAAAAAGCTCCTCAATTTGTTGGAGTTAGACTAAGGAATCTCCTAACGCTATAGATAAGGGAAGCATAAACCAACGAGGCAAAAGCCTGTCTGCTTGGTACCTCTTCAAAACACGAAGGGAGGAATAAAAAAATACAGTTTTATACATTATGGCTTACTTTGTCTACTGTGCTTTAAGGAAGAAATTACTTTTGGAATTTGAAGTTACAGTTGTGAAATAACAAAAGCGAACTCCGACCTTGTCGCCTAGTAGGTATAGTTTGTGGACGTGGTTTAGTTAATTCCTATTTCTATCAAGACCTCTTTATACCTCCAATTGAATAATGAGTGCCTTTGTTTCCTGTCATTATACATACCTCAACTATTATAGAAATAATAGAGTATTTCTTTCATACCTCTTCGAGTCATTACGTACCTCTTCTGTTACTCTGCGCATCTAAAGCAAACTAGCCACTTGCTTCTTTTATTCAATACAATAATCATGTGCAAGAGCCTACCTTACAGTCCCAATATCCTATTTCCTTTGCTTTGTCTTGTTCAATAAACACGATTAACAATTCCCGAGGTTAAAAGAAGTCCTTTGAATCGACCAAAGTTGGTTCGAATGAGACTACCTCCAGACCTATCATCTGAAAAAATGGAGAAATTGTACTACAAATTGACCTCTTTTTGACCCAGTTTTTCGGGCGTATAAAGAGAGAAAATCCATTACCTAAATTCTTATAGCAATGCTTTCTTGAGGTTAAATGTGGTCCCTTAGGTTGACTCCCTTCGTTAAGGGGGAATTTGCCCGAAGCCTCTTCTCCTGTGGTAAAGCAACCTTAAGGCAAACTTCCTCCGTTCGGGGCATAGAACGTGAAAGGGAAAACCTCTGAGTCAAGACTAAGGGAATTTTCAATATACTCTCACTCTAAGGATACTCTAACCAAGCTAAAGCTTGCCTTTACAAAGCCACAATTCCTCCAGTTAAATAAAGTTTCCTAAACTATCTGGTTAGAATTACTTAGGACTAAACTTTCAAGCAAGAAGACAAACAAGGTCATTATGTATCTATCATAATAGGATTTCTTGTATTTACTTGCCGGCTATAAGGTAAGGTTTGGCTCGTTTCCATTAGCTACAAGAGAACAGATCCCACCATGATAAAGTAAAGATTCTCTATGCTTATGTGATTATAAAAGACAGTTCTCAACTTGCTATCCCAAGAAAGAGAGTACTTTCCTTAATAAGAAAGTCCTTTCCCTTGCGAACGACAGCGATAGAGTGTCCTTCCTAGTTCACCTTCTCCATCTGCACTTGCATTCAAACAATTATAACAGAAGAATCCAAGCAGCATTAGGAATAATGTTGAAATATACTGTAAGTAGAATTATTATATATTCCTAAGAAGAATTAATACACCTTCTTTATGGTTTAGGAAGAATTAATAAGTTACCTACGGTTTTATTATTATTATATATTTCCTAACATGTAAACAGTTTTTCTGTATTGATAGCTTGCTTGGATAGGCAAGAGAAGATTAGACTTACAGAAGTACGAGATAGAAGAGTTAGACAGCTTGTCCTTATTTAATCCCTTTAAGAGACTCTGTGCTTTAACCAGGAAACATAAGGAGTCACTCTTACTTTAATAGCAGCGTACCTGCTTTGTTTTTTACTTACTCTTCTCAGCCAGACTTATTTTCTGTCTAACCAGCAGCCTTCTTAGCCTTCGTACCTATGCCTTCTCTCCTAGCTATACCTTCTTCGGACCAACTGCACTTAAGACAGTGCCTTCTTTCCCTAGAGCTATACCTTTCTTAGCAGTAATCCTCTTCTTGTTGTTGCTGTTACTGGTTCTAATGTAGATAGTGTAGTTATTGTAGCTTATGTCTTATTATATTGTATTAAGTTGTTTAAGCCAGATAGTGCTCTTTTTTTTTCTAAGAGATATTACTCAATGTGCTTTGCAGCTTATCAGTAAGGAGCTTGTGACTTAGCGGGAATAAGAGAGTTTCCTATGTTCCCGACCAGAACGTTAGTGAGGAAGGTTAGCTGTGTATTGAGTTGTTAGAATAGGCATGGATGCACTAGGAGACACCTCATCTACTTCTTCTGACCTGGATTCCCTTTTTTCCACTGACTTTGACTTAGACTTTTTTGTTGACTTCCTTTCTTACTTTCTTACCTTTGTTTTTCTATTTTTTTGAATTTTGCTTGACTTGTTTGATTTGGACTTGAGTTCTTACTTGCTTTCTATGAGCTAGACCGGCTTTGTATCATACCTATTGTTTATTATTACTTGTTAGGTTCTAGTATAGCAGTTAGGAGGAAAGTAGCTATGCTAGATCAAGGTTTTATCTTTTACAGGAAATCGTTTTATTGAGAGCAGCTAAAGCAAGAGAATGAAAAGGGCTTTCTTATTTCCTTGCTTTTGTACAAAAATTTTTAAGGAGAGTTTTAAGTATAGGAGTAAGTTTCCTGGTGTCAGTAATAATAAATAAGGAGCTTATATAAACCTTTTCAATCGGGTATAAAAGTATGAAATGAAAAAAGTTGTTTACTGGGGTAGGCTCACTTCGGTTTACTGGCATGGAAATTGCCTTAGAATTCGTTTGAGTCTTCTAGTAAATAATCTGGATTTGTTGTACTTAGTGTTTCTTGAAAGTTTTTTTTACTTAAAACGTGTAATTACTTCTAGTATTAGGGTATAGAAATAGGATAAAGGAAGCTTTTTTTTTTCAAGAAAGAACTAAATGAGAGCCTTTCTTTTATAAAGACAGGATACAGAATGACGGAAGCAGTTTCTAAACAATCTAAACAAGTTGAATAAGAAAAAAAAAGAAATACCAGCCTTAAAAGCTTAAAAAAGGAAACCTTACAAGGCGCCTAAACTGAAAAGAAAAAAACACTCTATATAGAAGCCTTTCGGGATTGTTTTATTGAATCCGTATTCCCTTTATTATTATCCTTTAGAAAGTCTTTCCTTAGTTGTTCTTCTTTCTTCTAAGCTATGCTGCTCAATGTGCTATGGAGCTTCTCGCTTGGGAGCATACAAACTTCATAGAAATGGGATAGTGTCTCTATTCCCGACTGAAGCGATAGCGAGGAAGGGTCTATTCCCTGAGTTACTTGAATTTGTATAGATTCCTTTATGACCAACCGACTTCTGTGACTTAGACTTACTTGCCCTGTTGTTTTATTATTATGAGCTAGAGCAGTTAGAAGAGATGGCCCAGTTTTTAATCTGAATTCCTATTTATTAATTTTGAATTCTCTCTAAAAAGTAAGCAGCTCAAAGAAAATTGCAGTAGAAACCGGCTAAATACTGAAATGTACCCCCACCTTATTAAAAAGGTACCCAGCCCGAGGATAAACAGCATTCTAGCTAGATATAGCAACTTTAGGGTTGTTTGCTTTCTTTTGTAAATCTATTTCTTTATCTTATATTATCTTTTACAGAAAAGTCCTTACTTAAAAGTAATGAGCTGCTCCTTATAAGCTTCCTTTGTTTCCAATTCTAAAGCAGAGCAGCTAAGCAGGAGAATTTAAAATGAAAAAAGGGTTCCATAGTTCATTTTTTTAAAAATTCCTCAGTATTGGAATGCAATAGCTTACAAGTATCAAAAGTATCTTACATTAAAATTTAGTGGAGCAACCAAAAGGAATTACGGGTTTATACAAAAAAGACTTACTTAGTTTGCATCCCTAACATTACCAAACCGTCCTTTTTTATTTTATAAAGTCTATACCCAAGTAGTATCTCAAAAAGTAGGACTAGTGAGGGAGTCCTATAAAAACTAAAATCAGACAAGATCCAGAATGTTTTACTGCGGGTTTTAAATGCCAATAAGAGCTTCATAAAAAGAGTACCAAGATCCCTTTTTCCTTTTAGTAAGCTACCTACTTTCGAAACTTCTATTAAGAAAATTCTTAGCTAAGCACTACTCCTAAAGTAAAAGGAAAAAGCAGTAAAAGGTTATAAATACATAATATTATGTCAAGGATCTCCTAGTATTTCGCAAGTAGAGAACAACACTACAAATGGATTCCGGTAATACCTAAGAATCCCTTTCTTTATATAATAGGATATTGGAGATAACTAAAAGAAAGAATATTCGTAACCAGGATCTGTGTTTTTGCTCTTACCAAAGTAAGTTTTAGATAAAAGGCAGGGATTCACAAGGTATAAACTTAGAGGAGGATACTCTTACCTTTTAAGCCCAAGTTATTGTAGTTTGAAAGTTCTGATTCAGCTAATAACTCGATTCATTAATGATAAAATCAAATAGGTTTTACAAGTATTAGAATCCGTTTTTTCCAGAGACAGTAGAAAAGAGACTTGTAGTTATTCGTATAATATTCCCCAAGAATTTCACTAAATCAAAGTGTTCAAAGTAGTTTGCTGTAACTTACTTGAGCTGCGGACTCAAACCCTCAAAGTTTTATCTAACTTTTTTGTATCCTAGAATAGCTAATATAAAATCCAAAAAGTGTTTCAAAAAGAATCTAGGGTGGCTTTACACTATAGATTTAATATTCCATTTTGAGGACTGAGACAAACACTTAATACTATAAAAACTAGGCTCACTCATCTCAGAAGCAACCCAGCTTTCAGTGCGGGCAGGCTCTTCAAATTATTGACAATACGCCCGAAAATTGTATCGTACAGTGTTCACCAAAATGTTACTTAAAATAGAAGCATATAGATCTATACAAGGATAAGGTAACATACTTCTTAAATAATAAAAATTGAAGAGACCCTTTGAACATGCAAGCTCCACCTCTCTTGGGGTGCTTTTTCAAATCTTATTATAGACTTGAAAGTCCGTAAAAAATATATTCATTTCAGCATAATCAGGTAGTTCAGGTAAAATGTAAGTACTTTGTGAGGTTGTGCTTAGGTCTACGATAGGATTACAACAAGTGTAGGTACGCTAACTAAAAAGAAGGGGGTTTTAAGAAATATAAGGACTTCCCTCATGATAAGAATTAGTTGATGGCCATCACAACAAAAATACTCCCTCTTGGGATTTGTAACACAACTATTTAAAAGTTCTAGGTATTGGTGAAGACTGACCGAGGATAACTCTTCGATATCTTTCTTTCATTTCACGCGAGTAGATATATTACATTAGCTTATGTCATCAAACAAAATGACCTGGCATAATCGGGGTTTGCCTTATACTTTTGAGGGTTTATAACGGAAAGTTTATCTCGAAAACCTGGGGCTTTATATGCTATAGTGTTTGACTCTATCCTCTTGCTTGGCCAGAAGTAATTTCATAAATAGTATTTACTGCTGGGGTACCCGACTGCTTGTGCCCCTTGTGAGCCGCTTGAAACTTCTGCATAATACAGGCGACTTTCTATGGCCGGCGTGCTTGAGCTCTTACATGTAGGAACAAAAGGGGCTCCTAGTTACCCTCAATTAAGGGGTTGGATCTTAAGTCGTATTAACCGCGACTATAGGCACCTAGCTATCCTCGAGAGATTAGCTGGGGTGGTGACCAAAGGTGTCTATATATGTGATTGCGATAACATTGCTACTTTTAGTGTAAAATCAAATATGAAGGCCTTGCTATTAAAAAATTTTTAGTGGCTTTTTTGTCAATAAAGCTGTAGTCTGAGAAAGTTTTGTTATTATGTCGTGAATCCAAGGGTTAGAGCACCTCAGTCCAGTTATAGGATGGCGTTAGTTCAAATCCTATAGTAATCCTAGTTTAGCCGGTTAAGAGTAAACCCTTGGCTGGGGGCTATCGCTTACCTGAGGCGCACCTTATATACTTGAAACAAAAAAGTCAAATAGAATTGCTCAACATTAGAGCTTTAACCTAGAATACCCTTGCCTGACTGTACCCCACATCCCTTGAGATTGAGTAAAACCTAGTAAAACCGATGCCCCGAAAGTCCAAACGAATCCAGTAAATAAGTTATAGTAAAGAAAAGTATATGAAACTTATATTTTTGTGTTCTGTCTGTAATGACTCCTTGGAAATGGGGTAAATCCGCAATAGATATGAAGGAGTTCTTATAAAAAAAGATGTCTACTTTAGTGGGTCGCTTAAATCTTAGTTTTCTACAATACAACAATTAAGAGTATAATAGAGAGCTTCTTCCTTCTGTTAATAATCATATAAAGTCAATTTAAATAGTAGTTCTTGGAATATTAATAAGGATTTCTTGCTCTTACAAGTTGGGGTTTCATAAAGTTAAGATTGAAGGTTTTTCTCTTCTACGGGTAGTAGTAGGAATAAATAAATTGTAGGGCCTAACCCAGGACTTCACAACGGAAGATTTAAAATATATGGGGAAGCTTAGGAGTTGTTTTCCTAGAAGTTGGAGGTGTGCATTTCTCTCAAAAGTAAGTAGGATTTCCTCTATAATTAGTATATTATATACCCCATCATAGGAAGGGGTCTTTACTACGGGTTTTTGTTTCATATTTGTATTGTGTTTTATCTAGGTACTCAAACTTCTTAATAAACAAGGGGTACTTATTTATGGATTTGACCTTAGTTTGATCTGCATTCTTCTGTAATAGTTACAAACTTAAAGAAAGTAAAATACATAAAAGTTTGAATAGAAAGTTATAAGTTTATAAATAAAGAGTGTACTTTCAATAACTTTCAATATATGAAATAGTACTAAAAAAAGAGAGTCCCTTAATTACGCCTGTGCTCCGCATAAAATAGAAAAGCTATAACTCAAGTTATAGCACTAAATCACAGACTCTTTTTTCAAAGGTTCAAGTGCTCCTAGAAAGTATTCTAATCATTCCTTTTTGTGTTCAATCCTATCAAGTCTAGTCCCCGGAAGAAATACTTTTAAAATAAGTTCGAGAACACTTTTGATTATAGGAAAGGACTGCACGAAGACAGGCTAAGTTTTTTATAGCTGCGGAAATCTCTTATCATTGCTCAATAGATTGCTTTTCAAGATTATTGAATATCGAATTAAGAGTCCCTTTTTTAAAACTCAAAAGGGATTTCTTTCTTTCATCTCTGGTAATTACAGTAATTAAAAGGTCTACCTTGTGAAGTCAGTTTTTGTTGTATTCTAGAATTTTCGGATAAGGAAGCCTGCTTTTAACCTGCTCCTCTATTAAGCTAGTTTCCCTCGAATATAAGAAAATCCATTACCTCATAGCAACTGTTTTCTGAACCTCAATAATATTTACGGTATAGAAAACGTAATCCGCTTTTTTCGAGATAGAGGAATACCCAAGACAGGGAGTTCTTCCACTTTAGAAAGCCGAGTTTCTTGCTTATTTATATTTAAAAACTTCTGAATGCTAAATTACTTGATTGCTCTTTCTCATATTTACTTATTTACTCCTAACCTTTTTCAATTATCCGGAATTGAAACCTGAAAATACAAGAGAGTCTCTAAAGGGAATTGACTGATTACTCTCTAAAACCCGAAAACTAAGGAAAGCTTTCTTTGAATTAAGCCTGCTTATAGAACTCTAAAAGAGGTACCCTTTAACCTTTTAAACAAAGTGTAGTACGACTTGAACCTACAACATGTCCGAAAATCCAGCTGTGATCTATCCCAAAAGAAGAGAAGAGAAGAGTGGTGAGCTATGCTCCCAGGGATCCGCAGCTCTTTTTCCGAAAAGGCTGGGAATGGAAAGTGATCCTCGTTTTTCGTAATACAATTATAGAGTACTTCCCAGAATAATAAAAGAAAATTCCAAAAGAATAAGTAGCTGCAATTACACATCCTTGAAAAAAGGGAAAGGTAATTTTTTTCCCTTGTTTTTAATAGACTGGTCATAGAGTTCTCCAGGTAAGGGGGGTTACGTTCCCTTAGGATAATATTAAAATGATAGAGGGCTATTTTATTAAAGGAAAGCTTTAACAAGTAAGTTGAGAGGGTCCTAATCCCGGAACTAATGAGTATAACTACTTCCTAAGTTTTTGCTTATATAGTCTAGTGTAAAACCAGAAATGCTTGGGTAAAAAGGCTTTAATTACTTATAATAAAAAGTCTATCAAGATTTTTGATAAGGGTAGGGAGCAGCTTTTAAGCTAAAAACCTTCCTTTGAGTAGGTACAAAAAGTAATTGCATTTGCCTAAACTTGTAAGTAATATCACAGGTTAAAAAGTTATGTTACGCGTCTAATGGATATACATACTTTTTAAGTTAATTACAAAGATACCCCTATCAGTTTTAACATTTTAAGGGACTTCCTTTCTTTTAAGAGTTACTACTCCAGGTATAACTTGGATTTTTTTAAGCTGTACTTTGTCCAGATTGAAGTCTATGTAATCAGATCGAAATAAAGTTTCTGTTCTTTCTTAGGGTCGATTCCCGAAATAGCTGGTAATAATGCAAGTATTGCTGTTTGGCCTATTGTTGAGCTATTGTTACTAGGGTTTATCTTATTTCAGAACTAACTGATATACTATAACCAAAAATCGAGGACTTTCTTAACCCTTTTAGAATACCTAGAAGAACCCGCTTTCATAGCTAGACATTCTTATTATGTTTATGTATCATACCTACCTCACTAACTCTAACTTTCAGGAGTATACCTATTTGCCATTTCTGTTATGAGTATAGCTTCTTTCTTCTTACTCACAAAATTATAAAGTCAAGGGATTAGTACTCTCTAAAGGAACATGTGCGGAATACGGGTATAATATAATCCACGCAGTCTGGATAAATCTATAATGATAATCTCAGGTATTAATGCGTGCACTTATACGCTAAAGAAATTTCAAGAATCGGTGAATTTTAAAGATTCTTACTAGATCTTTGCGTTTCTGATATTTGTAGTTTAACTCCTCCCCCACTTCTTGTTTAGTAAGTAGGCCGCAATGACGTCCCTCTGAATGTATAGTGCTCTAGGCTCAAGTATTAGTTGAATTCTAAGGATTGCCCTACTCGTCTTATCGGAGAGGTATTCACGAGTCTTTTTTCGAGGATGATTCTTGGTCTGTAAAGGAGTAGAAGAAATGAGTAACACAGACACTCAAAGCAACTTCTTATTCTTGATGTACGTCCCTTTTTAAACTTCCAAGCTAATACTATATCCCTGACCATACGTAGAAAATTTTAAGAATAGCTTACTGAGTATCCTATAGAAAATTATAGTAACTATAACTTAACATAGCATTTAAGGTTCCGGAATAGTAAAAGATCCATAAAAGGGGGAATTTGAAGGGTTTTATAAACAAAGGGAATTGCCTACTCGTTTGCTGCTGTTATGTCTTAACTCTTATTCTGTTAGTTTTCCAGTATCAAGCAGAGATTAGGGAAGTAAAAAAGTATTAATTATAGACCGGTGTCCTTAACTTAAAGCCATAGAGACATAAAGTGGGCAAAGAGCCCTTTAATAATGCTCTTTATATATATTACATATACTAAGTAAAATCACTTATATAAATAATTGGATTTTTCATCTTACGTTCATTATAGTCAAGCTATCTTTTTTATCTTATAAGCTTTCTTTTTATTAGTATAACCTATGCCCTAAGAAGGAATTACACGCTATGTAGGAGCTTGCGATATAAAAGGCTTTGTGCTTTCGAATAAAGTGAATTTCACTTTTTAGATTTAGATTTTGTCCTTGAAATTTCCCCAAAAAGGGAGGCCCTTGGGTATATTAATGGGTTTCCTTGGATAGGAGTAACCCCGAGATTTTAACCGTTGATTTTAACTGTGGGGCTCCTCTAGAAACGCTACTGGAATTGATTGACTAATTATAGGAGTCAAAGCATTCTTATATATCCTCATCCTCTTTTTGGAAATATCTCAACTAGAACAAGGAACTCCCTGCAATTCAAATTCATTGCGAGCGAAACCCTGTGTACTTACTGTAACGCAGTTTCTTTATGAGACATAATATTCCGCAAATAAATAAATAAACTGGTTTCATATTGCTAATTAAGTTATAGTTCTCTTCTTCTATACAGTTATGGGAAATTAGGTCCTTATTAGTAACTCCCTTCTATTTAATATCTAATCAACATTAACTAGGTCTGCCATTAGATAGTTAAGAACTCCTTTGGTGCATGGACCCTTATGTAAACCAAAAATAGATAACGAATTGAATTTCAAAGTAGAGAGTTAGAAGATTCTTGAAATCACTTTGTTTGTCTCTTTTTGAAGAAAGTTTATGCATCTTTATTCGATCAGGATTTGATATTAAATTACTAAACCCCTCAAAATACGGTTCAAATATTACATTCCTTTCCCTACGTATCCATACCTCTTGTTGTAGCAACTGCTTTAGAATGGCGGGGTATTTGGCAGGACTCTCTCTGGAAGCACGCTCTTTAGATTCTGATAAATAAGTACTAATCGGAGTTCTTGTTAAAGAAATCAAACTGAATATAGTTTACTTTAAATATTGTAAAAGCCCCCTCACTTGGATAAAAGGTGTCCCTCTTACTTAAAGTTTCATACCTAGCTATACGAAAGAAGTACTTAAGAAATAGGGTTGGGAACCCAGCTTTTTATAGTTATTATCCATGCCAATGTTTTTACTTAGAAATTTTGGAGTCAAGAGTTCCAATTTATATTGTTCTAGAGATGTATAATACTATATAATCTTAAGTAACTCGTGTATCTGAATATCTTAAAAGCATAACCAAACGCAGAACTCCTTTTAATAAGAAATCTTTGTAAAAAGGAATTTATGAAGGACCCCTACTAACACCATCCCGTTGCAGCAGTACTATGACATTCTTAAGATAAATGTTAAAGGTTTAACCTAATTAGTAAGCTGCATCTTTTACTTATGTAGCAAGATTCTTCTTAATACGACTAACCAGCTACGAGTACCCCAATTTCTTTATATTTCTTTGATCCAGTAGACATCTTCTTTCTGAAATAGAGAATAAATCTACTAACACGAACCTCGCCTCAGTATGCCTAGGCTTATGTCCTATGGAGCACAAATAACCTATGACTACCGACTACCATATTCTATTCTTCACTTCCTAATCAAAACCTTTGCTATTCATTTATAATGGGGTCGTTTCTTTGGTCTACTTTCTCTAAAATAAAAAACCTTAGTATTATACAGAAAATCCCTTTCTCTAAGTTATTTGAATACTTTTTTGAGATAAAGAGCTTACTAACGAGTTAAAATAAGGCTATCGACTTTTGTCAATGGTTTTCATAGAGCGAATGAGCAAAGCTCTGTCTTATTTAATCGACTCATTTATATTAGAATAGAAACGTAGGGCAACCCGATATAGGACAGAGGTAAAATTTGTGGAGGGGTATAGAGTTCCCACTCAACTGACGTTACTTCCATCCAGAAATACTACTGTATTGAATCAAAATACCTATAGCTTTACAAAATGAACTCCTAAATTAACAAAAGGACAACGAGAACCTTGCCTCGGTTAAATAAGGTATATAATCAAAAATGTTACTCAAGACAAATTCAGTAGATACAAGATGCTAAGTTATGATAAAGTTTAGGTAAGTCTTTTTAAGTGCTAAGCACCCCATCCTAAGAGAATAACTACTAAAAGTTATACTAAGCGAACATGCCATCTGGATTTGTATCCATGTATCAAAGGGTTAGTCTCTCATACAGTAAACACAGGAGCTCATTTTGAAGTCTACCCCATTTCAATTCAGTCTAAATAAGTACCTAGAATCTGTAAAACTATCTTAAATGAAATATCATTAAACCCTTCTTCTTGTGAATGCTGTCTACTCTTTTTTTTTTAGATTCTCCGGCTAGTTATAAGGGCTCCAGATACTTGATTTAACATTTAACCAACATTTACTAGAGATTAGCAAAGGGATTCCTCAAGTCTCTGGTAGCTAGCTTGAACCCGCGGCCATCTGGTTCATCCGACAGTGCTCTACCAACCGAGTTATACACCCTGAGATAAGGTCAGCAGCATTCCTTGAAATCTTGTAATGAAAGCAGTTCCAAAGAGGAACTTATATATACGTAATTCCATTTTATTTAGTTGACGTACCCTGGGTAAGGTCCTGGTTTAGGTTTATAGAGTGAATTTGGGTTTTCCTCATTGGGCTACCGCGCCTTTTAGAGAGCCGCCTAACTAGGAAACATAGCTATTGGTTATTCATGGGCTAGTTAAAATAACAAAAAAGCGAATTTCTAAAGTGAGGAATCTGCTATCCTATTTTTCTTTAATACCGTGTAAGTTTCCAGAAAAGGAGTTTTTGAATAGTAAAATTTGGGTTGTATAAGCCTTTAGTATATCCTATAAACTCTTGTAAATGCAGTCGGATTCCTAAGGCAGAATACGTTATGCTTTAGGTATTAGATTTTGCCTTAAAATAAAGTCAAGTTTAGACTAATAATTACTAGCAACACGTTTCTGAGACACATCTTACAAGGATTTCTCTTAGACTTAGCAAGGTAAAGTATAGATCACCTTTCTTACAAAGCTTTGTTAAGAATTAAGGTCTTAGTCAACATAATCCATAATAGAAGAAGTACCCCCTTTTTTAAAGCCAAAATGACTCATTTAATAGTAATAATATGTGTAAAATACTCCACAAAGACAAAGTAACAGAATGGGAGTCACTTTTTAGAGAACCTTATTTTATGCTATTATAATTACTGCTTAGATAGAGCCTGGGATTGACTCACTTACCTTTTCTTTAATAAATCAAGCAATTGCTACTCTTATTCATGAGATCCAAGTATATAGGACTTCTAAATAGGTTCGGCCTACACTACCGTACGGGATAGCTGGGTTTATTCTGGGTGAATTTTGAATTAAGTGAAATTAAGGGAGCTCCTACTCAGCTCAGGGTTTCCTTTTGTATTATAATTTTCTTTTTCTGGCGAACTTCCTTGGGTCTTACAACCTTTCTTTCAAATAGATTGAATTGATCTGAACTGGGAGCTCCAATAAGGGAATAACTTCTTTTTTCATTGTTATCTTGGTACCGTGTGCGAGTTTAAGCTTTATAGAGAAATATTCCAAAATGAATTGGTAAGTATTTTCTCTGATTTATCAACGACTTAGGGAAAGCAAACTATAACCTAAATTATAAGGAGCTTTTTCTTGTCAAGAAATCTCGGCTTAATCCTTAGGATATGAATGTAAAAACTGAACTTTTATTAGCACCCCCAGGAAGATAACTACATAAAAGCCCTTATTAACTACCCCTAGCAGCTACAGCAGGTTAAGATTGAATATTTTAAGTTCTCTTTTCTTAAGCTTTTACTGTATTAACAGCTTGGGCCTACTTCCGAAAGTAGGTTTTGAAACCTTTTTGAATGTGGATATATTCTTGGGACGTATTTAGGGCTATACTACCATTCTAAATGCTGAGTAAGTATCTTAGTTATACACAAAATAAAAAAGTAATCCCTAGTAGCTTTGTAGTATAATTAAATTAAAAATTGTGACGAATAATTCCATAAGGAAAATGTCCTACATTTTGGAAACCACATTGACTAGGGCCCTCTTTTTGTAGTTGCACAAAAATCTTTTTTTTCTAAAAATAGAAGATACTTACTAAAGTTTTTCCGGTTAAGCATTTTACAGGTGCAGGCTGCTAGCAGAAGGAATTCCTTAAAAAAAGAATATATTTATGATTTAGTATATATTCTCCTTACAATAAGGTCTAAAACCCCATTTATTTCTAACCAAAACTACAACCCATTAGAATGTGCTGATTCAAATCGCACTTGCTTAACTGGCTAATAGACCAGGATATACCTTACTCAGCTAGGAGCGGATTTACTATTTTTTAGAGTTCCATAGAGTACTTTTTATTTAAGGAGTACTCTGCTGCTTCTAGTCTTTGAACAAGAATTCCTACTTATTACACAATATTGATACTATATATATATATAATTTCATATTATGTACCGCTTTAAAGAAGAGTTCTATTTCTAGTTACTATAGGAGGCGGCGGCTTGCCTGGGAAAACTCGAGTGTTATTCGCTAGAGGTGTCCTATGATGCTTTAATCCCTAACAAGAATCTACTGCCATTTGAAAAACTAATGTCAAACTTGGAAGGAAAATAACTAAACCAATAACCTAGTATCCTTATCTATGGGCTCCTATTACTGTGAATATATAAGGAAGCTTTGGTATTAAAGGGGGTTCTAGAAATTTTTACAAGCGAAGTGTTACTGAGTGATTTATATGGGATGTTCATTCGTGGAATTCCAATTCTTTTTGATGGGACGGATCGATCGTCCAAAGACCTTGTCGGAGCCAGCTTCCTTAACTAAAGAAGGGGACGGCTTCATTAATTTCAATAACTTATCTTATAGAAATTCTCTAAATAAAGGCTTATCTTATATACTATATCCAATTACGTTTTAAAACCTAGGCAAAGTTCCTTTCAAACGGATCCATAGGAAATAAATAAAAAAGGTCCAGTCCATTCTGAAAATCATGAAGCAGCTAGAAGAAAAACCCGGTAGATAAGCTATCTCTTGAAAGTCAGTAGGCGCCCTGCGCTTCTCGAGGTCTTTGAAAAAGTAATTGCTATAGGTTTTCCTTTTTGTTGAGATAACAAAGAAGTTCTGCGATTTCAGAGAGTGACTTTTTGGGTTATCTATATACTTTTAGATTACCCCCGGGGGTACGGTGCTATAAGGGATATAGTAAAATGCTTTTTATTTTACCAAATCCAAATCTTGTGTAGGGAAGAAGTCTATACTATAAGATTTAGTGTTTCTAGCTTCTATGTTCTTATCAACTCAACTATTAACAAATCCCGTTGAGAACAATTAGTATATGTTTTAAATAAAGTATGAATTCTTATATAGAATTACCTAAGGAGAGGGCCCTTCTTAAAAAGATAGAACTAGAATTTTTGTCAGGTAAATAACCCCGAACTTGAGGGGATCTCAATATTATGGAATACGCAGTTTAGGACAGACCCTGCATATCTTTTCATTTAGCTTAGTAATTAAGTATATATCCTTGCTTGAAAGTTGTATCATATTTTTCTGGTATCCCAGATTCAATTTCTGGGAGTATTACAAGACATATGAAAAATCTAAGCAGGACAAAAATAGACAGACTATCCATATTCTAACTATATCTGTGTAGAGGTTGGTATTCACTTTTATTTCAGTTTCGCTTACGGATGGGGATTGAACTCTTTCTTTTTGTACTAATGAAATTGAGGAGCAGCCCTTTTGATATGTTAGGCCCTTCTTAAAGGAGTGCCAGAATCCTTTCCGCGTTTTTGTAATGCAATGGGGTTTATCGTGACGCAGGGTAATATAAAGAATTACTCTAAGGTTACTGAAATGAAAAAATTTGAACCAACACAAGGCTATCTAGGAGTTAGTGTTCTGCCATAAGACTAAAAGTATACTTGCTTCGATCATAACTGCAATATATTATTAGGTTCAAACCAAGTTGAGGTATACCTTCTTGAAATGGGGTAAATGTAGTACTCAAATCGAGGCATGCTTTAACCTACAAATATTATAATAAGAAACTGAAACAGATATTCGTAATAAAAGCTTTCTAATAAAGATAATAAAGGCAGACAAACAACACGGATGGTTTAGAGTACTTTTAACTCTTACATTAGTTTACATTAGTTTGAATCTATTTATTCCTAAAAACCCAAGCCCATGATCTCAGGTTCAAGAGCACAAAATCTATTCTAGCTACCTAACCTCTTGCTTATTTACATATTGTTTGGTTGTCTAATAAAAGGCTAAGGCTTTATTTACAGATTCCCTTTTGGCTTGATGTTGACTGCTTGCGTAGTACAAGCTCCTTTTCATATACACAAGATAGCTTACTTATATCGATAGGTGTTAACATGAATCGAACCCATACCTGCTCGCGGTTTTATATTCGTCATAACATGCCTTTGTTTTATTGATTCCTTTCTTTGGAAAGAGAGAGTTGAGGAGGAATAAAGTACTCTTTATATTCAATTGAATCTGGTATTTCTAAGACCCGGGTCCCTTTATTAACTCTTTTTTAATACAGTATTTAAATCGGTAGGAAATATAAATAGTACCTACTATTAAGTACTAAACAAGTAGAATATCCCACCCAACATTATACATTATACGGTGAATTTTACTAAACCTTTACACACATTGTATATAATTTAAGTCCTGATGACTCTGACTGTATTGACTTTTACTGACCCCATTGCATACTTCCGAGTTCCCATATCTTAAAATCTTGATTGATAGATATATCCTTTCTGTAATAACTCCTTACAAACATAGGGAATTCTATATCTCATATTTCTAAGAGGGACCCTTTTCTTTCAGACATTCAGTTTTCAGAGTATTAAAAGATATCACTTTTCAGGGATATGCAAGTTTACTACTGCTTTGTACTATACTTGACGGGACATTCATGACTTTAGCTTTACTTCCCAATTGTCGAGAGTTTCCTCAAGTAGGGGGCTTTTAAGACAGGGTTGCCGGCAAGGGAACTAGTCAAAAGTTTGTCTTATAGTCAATTTTGCTAGTCCTTGATTTAACAACGAAATACTCCAATTTATATGTCTTTTGGTATCAATTTTCAATCAAACAGTTGCTGAATGCGCCTTCTGAGGATAGTAAACAGCACATTCCTTAGACATTTCATTATAGCGGAGTTCTATTTGTAAATGAAAGTAATAACAATAATATTGAATATACAAGATTTAAAACAGAATATTCCTATTTTGTGTAGTAAGCTAACTAAAAGTAGGACTTGCTTAAAGGGGGTTATAATCGACTTGAAAACCCGCCCATTTAGTTAATCTTCCAATGTTCTACCAGCTAAGCTATACACCCATAAAGAAATCAATTCAATAGGGTGTTTACTTCAAAAGAGACCCTTGAAGATTCTACTTGCATCAGGTGCAATTATAACCATACCTATTATTTTAAAATACTTTTTTTTTCAGTTTTTTGGAAAATCTTGTCTAGAAAGTCACAGATCTAGTATTTTTATTTGTATGAAAGTATTTTCCTTTTTTAGTTCAACAGTTGGCAAGACTGCTCTTTCCTCTAAAAGGGATTTCACTAGAATTTGAATGTAAGTTTGACTAAGTCCCAGATCAGCAAGATTCGAACTCGCGGGATTCCTGGATTCCTGCTAGGAGTGTTTTATCTATACACTGAAAATTAGAATATTCATTCATCCGAAATACCTTACTTAAAAGGATCCATATATTGGAGAATTTTTTAAACGATTCCTATTCCTATTACCTGTCGGGATAGTTTTCTTGTTCTTACGCGGCTTGTGAGTCTTCTTATAACCTGTACTTCTTATGATATTCCTATAGGTATTCTCTTTATTAAAACTTGGACTCCACAGCCTTTCGGGTTTCCTCTCTACTGATTTTACATTCTATTACTGTTATTCTAGTTATTGTTAGGAAGTATATACTTATTAGTAGTAAGTAGTACAGTCAGTATTCTCTAAAGTAGTTTTAGGAAGTATTGTATTTTATTAATTGTAGTTGTTAAGGATGAGGACAATTCATTCCTCTTGCTCTTCTATTCTAAAAGAGGAGTCAGCCTTATTTATATAGTAGGAAAGGGGTCTATGTACCCGACTGAAGGCATTCAGAGGTTTAGATATCTATGATAGAAATAAGTAGATTTCATTTAGATACTAACATGAAATAGTTGGTAGTCTCTGCAAGAAGTTGACCCCTAGAAAGAAAGAGCTCTAAGTTCGACAATTTTTTGTAAAAGTAATTGAGTTCTTTTTATATAAAGAAGGATACCCTTTGTTTGACGAAAACAGGAAGAATTTGTAGAGATTTTCCGAACTTTTTGCAAAGAGTCCAGGAATAACAGGATTTGCCCTATCCTTAACATTCTAATAAATACGTGCTCTACTTTTCTTCACTATATAGTCTTAAAGTTGTATGTTATATTATATAAGTAAAGGTGCGGTATAGGTCCAGCTGCATATCTTCCTTGCAGCAAATATGGATTTATTTACAAATATAATAGTAAGAAATCGTGTGTGTAATTTGAGTATTATACTTAAAAGCTTTTAACAAAGTCGTTCAATTCATTTTAGTAGTTTTTAATCGCAATGGGATATTGGAATCCTTTAACTAAAGTCTTAAGATGTTACAAGTCTGTACTTGGCTTACTTATATGGTTTTATCTATAAAGTTTTGAGATCGTGTTTTCAGGAATCTTTTCAAGTGGAAGGAATTAGTTACCAATCTAGACTACTCCTTTCCTCAGTATCCCCGGGGTAGTATTTTCAATCTATTTAGTAGGTGTTCTATCTGCTTCGACTTAGTTAGGTTTGTTGCTAGAGGGCTCCCGCTAAAAGAAAAGTAGGAATAATGAAATCCTAAGCATAGGGGACCTTATCAATAATAATAAAGGTTTTAATACTAATATAAATTATTAATCAGATAAATTACACAAATAAAAGAGTTTACCTTACTTTGAAAAGCTATGACTTAATTCAGAGAGAACCCGGAATTATACTAAGTAGAGGTTAGGGGTTACACTTATATAGGGGTATTTCAAGTAAATAAAGACTTTTTGTTAAAGGAATTTGTTCAGAAATTGCTAAATTAGCTACTCTCGTCAATTAGGAAAGGATTCCTGGCAAGTGAGCGGTATTACTAAAGAGCAGTTTCCTGGAATACTTACTTAAATAAGTTTTGAATACCTATTTTTGCAGATACGTGCTAAGAAATTAGTATAGTACAATACCCACCTTTCCCTTTCAAACATTATCATAATTCTCGTTTGGATACCCGGTAAGTCACTGAATGCGAGTCTTTTCCAGGGCCAAAAGATAGGGTGTACATATCACGGTAAGCAATACTTTTTGAAATGAAAAATGTAGGACGAAAGCTCATAGTATCTCTTGTATGGCTGGATAGCGGGCAGAAAAACAATTTCAGTAAGTAAGCTATAACTATAAGTGATTGCACAATTTACAGAAACACTTGTCAAACGAATGAAACATAGCGATAAACTGAGTCAAACCAGAGGTTCGAGCCGCCATTCTATTTAAGTTCGAACAGAAGCCTCGGTAGAATAAAGGGAGCTGTTAAAGGAAAAGTATATCCTTGGTTAAGAGAGCGTTCTTATATAATCTAATTTTGTAGTTAAGAAACTAAACTAATGAATTCAAAACTTGTACCACACGGAACTCTTCATTAACTACTACCGCCTTTAAAAAAAAGCATGAACAAGTCCTCGTTTTCTATGTCTATGGAAAATTCAGGGCAAAGCAAATGCCTCCAGTAGAGCTGAGAGTTGGATCCTAAATTTCAATGCTTTAAGCTAACTCTCGGGAATCTTTGTAACATAAACAGGTAAATAAGCCCGCTATTTATAAAATTCAGGAATACCTCATAAAAGCCCCGAATAGTAATTTGTTTTTCTTTACTTCCTCCCCCTAATTCTTTTGATTGATTAACCGGTTTTTTGTATAGTTTTGGGAAGTTAACATTAAAGCCGTTATTAACGAAACTCAAAAGAGGTTATAGTTCCTAGCTCTACAACTTAAGGGGATTCCTCTTTTAAGAAGGGCTTTTTAAACAAAGGCTAAGCTAAGAATCATTCTTTATTTCTTAATAAATAAGCTTCTCTAGAATCACGGGCTGCCTATTACTTTTCCTGCTGTTATGTCTATCCTGTCAGTTTTCTTCAAAAAAGGGGGGAGATTCTATTTTTTAATTACGGAGCACAGTCCCGGTAAGACAGTTTTAGTCAATAAATTCAGGATAAGGTGTTACCTTTAGAACTCTGGAGCAATCTTTTTTTGCTTTCACTTCGCTGATTATACTCGATAAGTTATAAAAGGGACTGGTCTTTCATTTAGTACATTTGATCCAATACTTTAAGCAGTTAGTTAATAGAAGGGCGCGGAATCCTGAGTATTTGTAAGACACATAGGTCGATCCCAGGGGAATTTTTGTGGAGGTCAAAAACCTGTCATACGGCCGCTTTCTAATGTGCTAAAATTGGTTTTAATAAGCCCTGGGATTTCCCTTCATTTTATGAATTTACTAAAGCTCTTTAATTAAAAAAGAGATTAACAAATTCAGGATATCTCTGCGTACTCTATAAGGATAACTGCAAATTACAAAGTTCTAGTTTCGAGCCTATTTTTATTTAAAATTTTAACTCTTACGAGGAGTTTCCCTTAGTTCATAAGATCCCGCTTACAAAGCTTTTTCGATAAAGTAGAAGAAAAAAAGACTTAAAAAGAAATAGTCAAAGAGGGTTACGTTACTTAATAATGGTGCTTATTTTCCAAAGATTCAAGTTTAAATATTATGGTAGCTTGCTTGTTAGTTGTTACTTAGAAAGGTTTTTCTAGTCAGGATAAAAGAAATCCGTTGTTATTCCGAATGAGGGCTCCTTTGTATGTTACTAGGGGGCTTAAATTAGGAGATAACGGTATCGTAATTCTTCTACCGTATATTCTATTTTTTAAAAGTTTTATACATGGATGTTAAATCTAAAATGAATATCTATAGGTGTGCTTGAGAGTTTGCCGCTAAATGAAATTAGTTTTTAGTCGTCTATCTAGCAAAAAAATTGAAAGGATACTCATTGAACTTATTCCAAGGATTCTTGTAATAAAAGCAAAGTCTAAGGGAATAAAGCTAGTATTTACGATAAAAATAACTAAGTACAAGAAAGGAGCAGGCTGTCCCATGAAAGAGGACTCCCCCCTAGGCTTAGAAAATAAAATTGCTCGTTTGGTTAGTTCGAGTAAGTGTCATACATAATACTACACTAGTAAAATAAGGAGAGCCCGGTAGATGATATACATAAAGTCTCAATTAGATTAGACTAAAAGAGCTCAACCGAAAAGGAAAAGGTGTCGATGATTTGAATCGTGCTGCTTTAAGATTTAAGAATCCGCACAGGCATGTAAATCGCTTTTACTCTTACCACTTTACTAATGGAAGGACTCTGGTAGTTAAACGAGAAACCCTCTAAATAATTGCTAACGAAAAGCTTTCAATAGAGTCTATACTATAGTCAGATTATGAAGTTTTTTAAGCCTATCCTAGCTGGTTTCCAAGACCCCGGACTCCTTTTTTTTATAATATACTGCGCGGAACAGAAAATTACCAACCAATTTGATGAGTCCAGACTGCCAGTACCAATAAAAGTAAAAAAGTTCTAGTAAACAAAAAAACTAGTAAACCGGATTCCTAATTACTTATACTCTTGACAAATTCTAACTCTATTTTTTTTTTCACAAGGGCACAGAAGAAGTATATCTTTTTATATTTCAAGGAATCCCAGATTATATGATTGATTAAAAACGGGAGCCCTTCCTTTGTAATATTCACAAGAGAGTACAGTACTAAATTGACAAATCTTAGATTGTAGAACCGAGATCAGACCAAAACGGGGGTCCACCCGGAATACTTCTAAGGTCAAATTACAAAAGATCTTTAATACAAGGAACAAGTAATTCGCTACCCAAGCCCTTTAAAAAGATTAGCCGCCTTAGGACTTTGCAGTTATTGGACAAACATAGAGTCATTTTTAAAGTTCCAAGACTAAATTCATTTTTATCGTTGAAGCTATTAACTCTTTTTCTTAGTACTCTCGATACCTGAGAAAATAGATATAATATTGACAATTTCAATAATGAAGCCTCTTTAGAGAAAGTACCACGTATAGAAATTCCTCCTAGCACTTTTCCTATCTGTAACTATTTAAGTCCAGGATTCGTGGTTTAAACATCCCTTTGTAGGCACCTACCGATTATTATTATTATTATTATGGCTGTACGAAACACACTAGATATATAAGTGACAAGCTTTTAATATCTTATAGGATACAGGTTGAAGTTTACTGCGATGTGAGTGCCAAATTACATAATTGCTAATATTTTATCTAGCTCACCCGTACACAAAATATTCTTAAAAGGGAAGCCCTACTTTTCATCGACTTGTTTCAGGAATTAGAATTTTGTAAATCATTAATTCTTTCATTCAAGTACTCTGCATTCTCCTAAGTCCTGTTCCTATTAAAACATGTATATGTAGCTCCTTTCTGGGTGCTCTGAAGTGTAAGAAATCCTTGAAAACGTAAGGGATTTAGTTCTTAGTACAAAGGATTTAGTTTCAAAGAGAGGTATGCGCAGAAGACTCAGAAAAGAAGTCTCGTTCTAAAAAGTTTGGGTGTAGCTATAGGTATTAAGAGTAAGAGTAGAGAAGCAAGTAAGGAGTAAGGGCTAGAGACTAAGAAAGAGGGTAGGTATTAAGAAAAATGCTGATAGAAAGTCTTCTAGTGGAGAGTTGAGGTAAGAGAGAAGTTCAAGAGCACCCCTTACTTTAGAATTCCCGTACTTTATTATATATAAAGACTAATAAAAGCGGCTGATAAGGCTTAATTTGTAAAAACAAAGTGCCTCTTATTTGGCTATCTGAAAGAGCGATAGAAAGCTATGTATTGTATAAATTGACTTTGAAAGAAGCGGGATTCCTGAGTAGCTATAATGCTAGTACCGGAAAGCACAAGGCCCTCAGTAAGTAAGATATAAAAAGTTCACTTTGTCTTGGTATTACACAATTCTAAAGAACCTTCCTTCTTCTGTTTTCTTTGAAAGGGTGTAAAAGTAGCATAGTTTTTTTTCCAGTTTATATGTAATTTTATAATAATAATAATAGGCCGGCTCGACAGGATTTCGAGCTTATGACTTACTTATAACCGGGATACATCACAAAAAGGTGAACACTTTAGGGCAGTAAGGGTCTATAAAGTTTCTGAATAATTAAGTATAAACTTCTATTCAAAGGGGAATTCGAGTCTATAACAAAAGAGCCAAGCTTTTATCTTTATTCTAAGGAGCACCTAGGTTTAACCTTGAAGTATTGTATGAGTAGGCCAGGTCAAATAATTAGTATATCAAATTTAGAACCAAGATTTGGAGTAGTACTAGATCGTATTGCCCCGGGTAGTTTATAGGTTGTGTTTTATGTTATGCTCGATAAAACGAATGCGTGTCAATTTGCTGAAGACGGATAATTCATTAATACTGAATAAGGTCTAATAACAGAGCAGTAAACGGATTATTGGTTTTTTTTTAGAATATAAGCACTTGCGCCAATATTAAAAGGGTTCTATTCATCTAGCTAGAGAAGGCATTCCAAAGATAAGGGGCTTCTGTTACAAAACTTTGTAATAATATAGAGGACCCCCGTATAAGGCAGGCACAAAAGATCCTATCTGAAGTAAATTACCAGTTTTACTTTTTTATATAAGCCCCCTTTTTCTTAATAAAAGAGTTTTCCTGTTTAATATTTTAATTAAATGAATTCGTAAGTCTGTTTTTGAGACTAAAGGAGTTCCCAAATATTTTGATTCTTTGACGAGGCGTCTATGCTATGCGCAGTAAGATTCAAGATTAAGTGGTTTTTTAAGTATTTAGTATTCCGCGAATACTTTTTTTATGGAACCTGGGTTTGATAGATATATAGTGGAATCCAACAACTCCTTCTATGGAAATCTTATAGACTTTGCAGAAAGCACTCTGTTTGGAAGAAGAATCACACAGAGTTGTCGTATACCCAAAGGGGCCTACTTCAGTCGTTTAGTTGGTAAGATCAGGGTTTAAAGATCTCAGGGAGTCCCGTTACAATGAGGTATCTCAGCGGAACCTTTGACATGTTGGAAAAGGGAGCTCAGATCTAACCACTTACCAAATAAAGAAGAGAGCTTTCTTACTAGTTTGCGTACACTAGGGACCCTACATTCCAATAAAAGCATGTACTGTACCAACTGGCTAGAGTAATTGAAATACTAACTCTGTTCGTAAGTAAGGTCCAGGGTCCGTTCAGGATTTTAAGTTCTACCGGATCTAGTATATAAGTATATAAGATAACAATTTCATAAAAAAGGAGAAACTTTGAATACTGATTTATCAATTGTAAGTCATTCCATAGCTTATCTTATTGATTAAGCAGGTGTATTTATATACAACTATCTCGTCTGTTTTACCGAGAAAGAACTCCTTTAAAGACAAGAATACACAGCTTTGGCCTGTCCTCTCAAAAGAATCTCTTAGAATTTCCTTTACTTTAGTTTCAATACACATTCTTCTATTAGGATAGGAATGATTAATAAACTAACTTACACAATAGAAATATTGCCTAATTCCTTTGAAACCTCAGGATTATGAGTTGGATTTAGAGTTCGGTTGGAGGTTTAAGGAGCTAAGAAGTATAGTTCGGATTAAAAGGATAGGATTTATTGACTGGCTATAGAGTTAGGCTGACAAGAAAAGGATTCTCTTATGTACCTTCCCTACCAAGAAGTATTCAGTTCTTCGAGAAATACACCTAAGTAGGAACCTTATTATTTGGAGTTGGCATTCAAGGTTCCTACTTTCAAGCAAGCTAGCCTTTACTACCATAGAGCAAGCTAAAGCATGCCTTAGACTTTCAAGGTACGAAGTGACTTTCTTTTCGAGTTGGGCCACCTTAATGGGCTAAACCGGTAATTCAAAGAGTGTCCATCCTAAACTATCTGAGAGTTGAGTACCTTATATTGATTCATTGGTTCTTCTTTCTTCATGGTATGTACCTTCTCCTCAAGACAAGAGAATGAATCCTAGGTTTCAAAGAGGGGACTTATAGCTTATAGGTCGAAGGGGATTTAGGATCCTTATTTATTTCACTATTAGATTAGGAATAATGAATTGAGTTTCCTTTACCACCATAAAAAAGCTTCCTTTGGTTCGCTTTCAAAGAAGAAGAAATTCTCAATAGTCAAAGCCAAGGAAAGATTCTCTAAGATTATGTATCGATCTAGTATTCCAGTTATAGGTAGGAGTCTAGTTCCAGGTAAATCTTTTTGCCTAAGAGCAAGACCAGCTTCCAAGCAAAGGAGTATAAGCTACATAGAGGAGAAAGGTTTGAAGGTTCTAAAGGTGCTTGATAAGAAGCATGCATGGAATGGGACTCTATAAGTCATGTAAGATTATTAGACTAGAGAATTAGTGGATTTGTAGTAGAGAATATGTATTCAGTTTTTCCTTAGCTATCAAGGCTATCTTTTTAAGGAGTAAGAGTACTATTAATATTAACCTGGTATTTTCAAGACAGGTATGAAGGTTATAATCAAGTCGAACTTAAATAAGGTAGAGTCAAGTTCAGGAAATGAATAAGTTGACAAGGGATTCTGTTATTATGTTATCCGCTTTACAAGCTATTAAAGATAGATCGGACTAAAGTACTTTGCAACAGTAAGATAAAGAAACAAGATATTGACTACCTTTACTGGTTTATAGCTATCTGGGGAGTATAGTCTTTTCGTGAGCAAATAGGTCCCTGAGTTCACTTCCTGAAATTAGTTAGGCTGTCAAAGAAGGAGTACTTGCTTTCAAGTTAATGAGTTTAGGAATATAATAAGTTTCCTGGAGAAGGTCCTTTTCAAAGGTATGAAATCCTACAAATAAGGGATTTCTCTCTATTCAGTATTCTGTGACTCCTTAGTTAGCTTTGGACAGCATTCTTCTATCCCATTAGAAATGTACCTGTTTGTAAATGAATAAGTTTTCCTTGGGAAAGCAATACTAAAAGGGACAATACCTAATGAGAGTCAAATCCCGGGTCCGGAACTAAGGGAAATAATATTGGTATATTCTCTTTATTCCAGTTTTCTATGATTCAAAAAGGCATACTTGTCTTACACCTAGATAATAAAGGTTTGTTCATTATATTTGTAATTAGGTAAACTTTTACAGATTTTGGAAACTCGGGATCCCCTTGAACTTCTATCTCAAGCGCTTGTTATAGGCCAGTTGTATATTACCCGAATTACAAATTAGAATTTCACTCTTTAAATATACTCAATTATTAAATAAGAGCAGGAAACTCAAAAGAGGGTATAGTAAATTGTACGTGTAAAAGTCTTTAGTGTTTTGCCTTGCTTTTCTAAACTTCTATCCAAGAAAGAGTAGGGGCTTCAAATTCAAGATAAATTGCGGCCGGGTGAAATTAGTACGGGAATTGACTACTTTTCATGAGTGTGTCATATAAATGAAAGAGAATACTTTTTATAGATTTCTTAGAACGGATCAACTACCCTTTCTAAGCGCAAAATCCCTACTATTCTAGTTGAAAAAGATAGCATGATCGAAACAGGTTCGAACCCTTACATGCGGATTCCGTGAATCCCTGCTTTACCGCTTTAAATACTGTACTTGGGCTTCCATACTAGCAACCTGTTCTAACATTCCAACTCTTTATACTTATACAAAAGACCCCTTTTCAAACCTAGTAAGAAAACCCGAATCTAAGTACTAAATAAGATTTGAAAAAGAAACCATCCTTGTTATAGAAAACTTACAATTTACAAACAAGTAGTTTCAAATAATAAAGAAGGGAAGATTTGAGTGTTATCTACAACTCGTTGTACCTCTAACTCTGAATTTGTATGCACTCGTTACTCCGTTGAATATTCTTATTATAACAGAAGTCTAATTCCTATACTATATATTGCCCTTAAGATTTCGTGAGGTTAGACTCAGGCGCAAGGTGTGGTCCTCTTTAGTTTTTTTAGTATATTAGAGTCTAGTAACTAGGTCTACAACAGCTCAAAAAATGGATTCTATTCTATTTGTATTTATAGGCTTTCTTCTAACTGGGTCTTCTGGTTGGCTTACTCAAAAGTACTGAACTTTCTTAGACTGTAATGTATTTCCATTTTGGAGTTTTGGTAAATGCTATATATAAATGTACATAATACGTCTAATTTTCTAGTAGTAGCAAGCTAGCTTTGACGAGAAATACTGAGAGTCTCGTTGTGATAAGGAAGTTACTTGTAATTACGAAGCTGTAAGATATAATACGCTGGATATTGCAAAGTAGCAGGGAGAGTTAGGGTATCTAGCATAAAGAATGCGAAGTTTGTAGTTTTACGAACCTATAATTAAGGATTATAAAATGAATTGCTTTATTTATATGTAAATGCTTTTGAAAGGGCTCCTCAGTCTTACTTTATATTTTTATATAACTCCTCGCGGTCTGTATATTTACTCTAGGATATCCCTGAAAGGGTTCAATTCAGTTCTTAATTCCAGTTTAGTTGTACAGCTTTCCAAATTATTTCGATGATTTATCTTCATCTCACTGGTTCAAATCTAGTCATGTACGCTCTGTTTCACTATATTTATATAGCCTTATTTGGTTTACTAAGACATGACTTTATCGTTTGCTCAAAATGAGAAGTTTGATGAAGTAATTGTGACTTGAACCTTTGTATGAGGCTTATCTCAATCAGTGCTCTACCACTTCGTTACACCGCGGAAAGCCGAAAGAGATGAGTTGTCGTCGAGATGGCAAGTTTCAGCTTAGTCCTGCAGCTTATTTAGTTTCTTTTGGAATAGCATCGGGAGGATTACTTCCAGTCTTAGAAACAAGCCTCTTTATTAATAAAAATGAATCCAAGAATGTAATGAAAAAGGTATTCTGTTAGATTCCATCCTAATTAGAAAATATAATCAAAAGGATTCTTAATGCTACTTAAACAAACGAAAAGGTGAGTACTAATCAAATCGTATTTGCAACCCCGTACTTTAAGTAAGGGTTTTCCTTTTACAAAGATTCATTTCTTCATTTTGCAAACATTTACTTAGTAGAAGCTCTTTACTTACTAGAGAAACCGGTCAAGAGACTTCTTTTTCTTTTCTATATATTACCATTATTTGAATATATGTACAAGACAATTCTACTAAAATCTTTCTATGCGTCTTTTTTAGTAAATGGGAGTGGTTGCATAATTGTCTTTTGCATACTATGACCTGGCTTGTATATATCCTATTCTGAACAAGAGAGTGGAAGTGTGTCTGGTCAGTAATACTAGATTAGATGCGCATTTCAATCCTATAAAGTGATATAGATTTCGTAAGTGATTCAAAAGAAGGGACCTATTAAAGAAACCGGAGCCCTTGTAGGGATTCTTATAACTGAAAATTTGTATCTTGTGCTTCGGGCCTAAAAAGTAGTTACTATAAATTATATAGTATTTAAGATTATTTAATGCATTTTCTCTTACGTGACTAAGGATTGATTTGGTCTAAAAATAGACTTCTTACTCCCTCCCGAGAGTACCCTGAGATTCTTCTCGGCATTCAAAATTTCTAGCTAAAAACTTTATTTTAAGAATGCCCCTTGTATTGTATAGAGCTCCTAAGAGTTTGCGTATTCTTCTTTATTTAAAATTCATAGGTTAAATCCCTAAAACCCTTATAGCGTATAGACTATACCCCTTGCTAACGCCTGACCAAGCAATTGCCAATACAAAACAAAATGCTATTATATGGAAAAGGAAGTGCTAAGTTAAGAGGGTCCGTTTGATTTCAACAAAGGAATCCATTTTATGGGTGATTTTCAGAGTAATGCTACACGCTTGTATAGATGGTATAAAAATAAAGAATAGGTCTACGAGATTTTTTTTTCGTTTTTAACGTCTAGGAGTTTAAGTGTCCTAGCATCTAGTAATGAAAACGGGTCTAGTACGTGCCCTGAAAAACATCTTGTACAGGAATTTCCCAACTTCTTTTTAAAAGCTGCTTTACCCACATATTTTTAAGAGAAAAGTCCCATGAACTCTGAATTTGAATACCTTTTTTTATATACTATATACATGAAATCCAGAATACCGAAGGAAAGTCCTACTTTATATTCATTATAAAGCTTTCTGTATTTTATAAGTCCCTCTCTACTCTTTACATCCATCTGAGCTATTTCCAAAAAGGATACTAACAAAGGCCTTTTTATTCTAATAAAAGTTACGTAAATCTAGGCAGGTGGAGGGTAGCCGTTAGTCGACTCTATTTGATCTAAATGAAATCACATTTGAAAGATAAAAGGCACAGGTTTAGGCCCCTCTACAGTTTGAGCTCCAGCACAAGAAATGAAAATAAGGAGTGCAGGATTGCCTCCGAAAGCTTTATTCTATGATACTACTAAAAGGGATCCCTTGTTTAAGTTTGATTCCATACATAATTAGAGATAGCAATGCCCAAGCCTGTTAGATCAAAAAAAAAAAAGCAAAAAGTAAAATTGGATGAAACACTTCGAAAGAGGGGCTCTATCTTAATGTGCGTAAGAGTGGAGAAACTTTGCTCTAATTTAATGAACTATGCTTTAACTCTTTGGTTTAATAGACTGGAGCTAGGGGATCTTTTCCTGGTATAAGCTTGCGCTTGAAATTCGTGAGTTATAGCTTATATAAACTAAGTTTGACTCATATCTAATGTTTGATTACTACTTAGGTACAAGAGGACACCTACTTTCATTTTTATGTTTTATAGAGAATTTTCTTTTTGTTAATAAGCTTTTATTAGTTTCTAGATAGATTTACAATTAGCAAGAGTTTGTACTTATTTATGCTATTTGCTGTAGTATAAAATAGAAAAGAACTTGGATCTCGAATAAGGACAAGGAGTAGAGTAAGGCACCGAGAGACCGAGCTGCGTAGTAGATTCTGTAAATTACGCATAGATCTGGAATAGGTATAGTATAGGCATCTAATAAATTATGTACTTCATAGAATTAGGGACTGACTTGAGACTAAACCGAACCTTGTTAGCTGATGACTATTAAGAGACACTCTTGATTGCACTAAAGACAAAAGAACACATAAGAGACAGATTTGCTAACAATGTATAGAACTGACCAAGATCTCAAACGCTTGCCTCCGGATTTTCAAGGAAATTCCCTCTCTTCAGCCACCCAGGACTATTGGGAACAAGAACTCAGAGCACCGGGGAGCTGCTTTGATCTCTTAGTATAGTTCAACTAGATACAAGAGACAGAAAAGAGTTACAATAGAAATGGAAACCAAGAGAATGAAACTTAGAACTAAAGGAAGAGTGGAATTAGAGCTAGAGAAAAAATTCTCATTCAAAGTGGGTCAGGCTCGAATGAGGAATTGCTGATTCGAACTCATGGATTGCCTAGCTGAACCAAGATGTTTTAACGGAGAAATGCCTTCGAAATGAGTCCTTGAGAAAGGTATCGAAGATAAGAATGGAAAGGAGGGAGCCTATCTATAAGGTTGATCAGTCCCTAGAAGCGATGCTGCTTGAGGTCTACTTGGGAAGGCAGATCTATATAAGTGATTTAGAAAAGTCTATATACGTTGTCAATTCTCTTTGCTACTCATTCGAACATACTACATATGACTGCTTGGGCCAGCGCTCTACCGGATATTTCCCTCTTTGATAATATGCTTCTTTGGATAGAGCAGTTTTCTTATAAAATTTCTTTAAACAAATACTTTATTTAGTATAATAATTTGAATTTAGAACCTCTCGAATTATCAGAAAAACCCCTGGCAGCTCTCTCATTAAGCACTTTTCTAACTCCTATGAGTACTTTTTTGTTCGGTAATTCCCTGTTCTATGTAAATAATCTTTATGAGTCCTCTTCGATACCGAATTTGTGCTGTGCTAGCTTACAAACGAATAATACTAGGGCACGTTAAAGAGGTGAACCTTGTTTTTAAAGTCCTTAAATTGAGACCTCATAATCTTTTACTCTCAATTTTGTGATTAATATAACTATAGTGCACAATAAGTTAAGAATACCAATTATCACGTAAAACCTAAGGAACTCGTTGCTAAGAGAAAGGTTAAAACCGAAAAAACTTTCCGGACGGTCTCATAGTCAGAGCCGATAAAGATGACAGCTAAGAACACGGTAGCAACTAAAGCCTATTACATATACATAGGAGCTCCTAGGGAACTGCCTCGAGGCTTTTGCTTTCTTAATAATTAGAAAAAGGAAATTAGTTTTCAGGAATTTAGGAGCATGGAAAAGGGGCTCATCATTCCTGGCAATCTATTTAGTAAATAAAACGAATTCACAAATTCAAGGGAATAGGAGATTCTTTGTGAAGCAACAGGAAGAAGAAGGTGACAAGGATAATAGGAATAAGACTCGCTGGACTTTCTTTTAGCAAGCCTGTAGAACTTGAATTGTTGCCATATAAAGGGTATCTTTTATTAACCTAGAACCCCTATACTATTATATATATATGCAAAGCAATACTAGTACTAGACTTTATTTCATCCCGTACTGGGTACTGTATTTCAAGAAGAAAGCTCCAAACAACTTCGAATTGAAAGGTCTCGAACGATACATAAGATTCGAATACATGCTAGTAACAAAGATTACTTCAAGGGAGCCTTTATATTAATGTCCAGAAAGCGGTTTTAGTCCGGGTTATAAAGCAAGTTTATAGCTTCTCATTTGCTTTACTTAGTTTTTTGACTTCGCTTACTGGGTTTGGTGCTCGACAATCAGATTCATCCAAAATTAGGAGGCATTCCTCAGAAGAGTACCCCTTGTATCTTAAACCTAGAGATTATCAAAGATCTCTTAGTAGATCTACAAACATGCTACCTTGGACGCACATTCTCTCTGACTTGAATCAAGAAATTTTGTTTAAGAAAATCATTTTGAATAGAAATCACAAAGCCTTAAATATGGAACAACTTTGTATTTAGCTTTCTAAAAAATCAAAAGAGATCCATTACATAAAACTGTCCTAAAGGGGATTATCTATATTCTTTTTTATTTATGATGCATATTATACACCATATTTGAAACCTTTACTATAGCTTGTGTGTCCATTTTCCTAAAAAGTAAGGGATACCCGCATTACTAAACATCTAAGTCCTTGGTATCGAAGTTAGTTATATAAAGGAAGGCATTCTAAAAAAAACTTGCTACTTTCAAACTGGATCAGAAACCGGAATATAAGAGAACCTTACCTCTATATTTAGAGCTCTCCTACGCAACTACTTTAACTAATAAAGGAATTAGAAATTGTACTTTAGTAAACAGATTCAAAAAAGCTAAGAAAAGAGAATACAGTTTCCTGAATCAGGTCTTCAATTTGAAGTTATTTAATTAAGTGATATATAACAGATCCCTAGTTAACACCTAGAAAGAGTAGGAATTGCTATCAAAAATGGGTAAACAAATGAACAGTTTTTGTTCCTCAGTTCCCCATTTCGGATAAAGTAAAGGCATGGCTAACCTAGAATTAGCAGCTTAAACTTTCTTGAACTGCAATTCTGTATGTTTCTGTACAACCAAGACAATAAGGCCCCCTCTTTATAGGCCAAAAAGTCATTTTTTATCTATGAATCTACTGGGATACTAAAGGATTTTCGTAGATACTGAAATGAAGACATATCTTTGCTTCACTGAAGCTCCAGGTTAGAACATTCTTTTAATTGACTCGCGGACATAGGTTCAAGTACTGCCCCGCCAAGGAAAACTATGCTTTTTTTAGTAACGTCGTAGTCGAAAAGAAAACCTCATTTTCAGCTATTTTTACAACGCAAATAGAGTTTATGAAGCACACAAGAGAGAGTTGGTTGCTATAATTCAATTCACTTAAAGTCATATAGTTATCATGGACTAGAACTTATAAGATTCAAAATGAACTCCTAATACGTAAAAGACTAAACCATGGGAAGGTCCCCTTTTTCTTGCCAAAAGAAGTGTGTTCTCCTACTTCGCTTAGGTTTAACGTATTATTTGCAAGTCATAAGCCCTAGTCAAGTTTTTTATTCAATGAAGTTTCATTTAATAAGACTCAGTTTAGCAATACCTTTTTTTCTATCTGAACATAGATTCTAGAACTTCTGCTACATTCTAGAACTTCTGCTACAGGTGAAATCAATTTCATCTAAAAAAAGAATCCCTATGTATCTAATATCAACTGAAACAAGTAGTTGTAATCTCAATCCTTGAAAAGGAAGACAGGCTAACCTTACTAGAGATCTTCCATCGAAGTTGGTTCCTACTTTCACTTCTTTGCTTTGCCAGCTTAGTACACCTTCTATCGCACGCAAGTACAAGAGCTACTGTATTGGCATTCTACTGATTCACCTTCCCTTCGAGGATGAGTAGTGGAAGCTTAGTAGCTCTCGAAAGATCTTGTCCTAGTTTCCCAACGATAACCTACTTTATTATTTTGGGTAACACCTATAAAAGTAAGTACAGCTAAGCTTTTTACTGTTTAAAACTAAACTTAAAAATTTATATATGATAAAAAAAGAAAAATTAGAGTTTATTTTATGACTTACTTATTCTATAATTAAGAAGACAGCGGACTCTTTTCCTTATAGTATAGCAACAGAAAGACTTATTAGTTTATACTTAAAAGCTAGTAATTATGTAATTAAACAAATTCTATTACCTCCTACTCGAAAACGTGACATACGCCTGCTAACATGAAACCCCTGTCTTATCTTAGGATTAAACAGAAGTTATTTTAAGCTGGTTTACGATTATTGCACTTGGTTTTAAGCGAGTAAAAGCTTTTCCGTAGAAAAGAAACAGCGGAGCTTTAAACTTTTATTTTGATGAAATAAACAAAAATGGATTCAATCCTATTAATCTATGAAATTGAAGTCTAAAAGGTAGTTCAAGACTTGACCTATACAAATAAGAATATCCGGGTGGTGTTGGATCTAACTTCACGCCTTAGAAAAAGAGATCCTACTTTCTCAACTCAGGAATGCTTATTACTAAAAAGAATATAGACATACTTACTACATGGAAAACATATACTATAAACTCTCGCTAAGAACTGTTTGTATATAAATGATACAGAATACCGGCTTTTACCCAATGTTGTAGGTTCGAGTGCTATTGTATAGGGACGAGGGGAACGGGTCCGGTAGCTGGGGTTTTTTATTCTAAGGGTTCCCTCTGGGCAACGCATCCATAACTTGTAAGAGGTAAGTAGATCTTTTCGTGTTTCGGGAACAAAGTTGGCAACTCGAAGAAGCAAAAAAATAGCATTCTATATACTATAAAGTTATCGAAATTAGGTCCTTTGCTGAGCTAGAACTGAACTCTATTCATCTCTAAGAATTGAGTGCAATACGATAAGCTTAAGCGCTGTTTTCCTTTGTGTGTGTTATGAGATTACTAAAAAGTAAATTCAAATTGAGTTTAACACCAAACTAGCTGTATCTCATTTCATTTTGATATAAGGTTTACCTTTTTTTAGCTATTTTATTAGTTATAAGAATTTTGTTCGACTTTGGCTTTATTGATATCGAGTGTATGACTCTTAGGGAATTTAAGAGCTTGGGGAAGGCAACAAGAGTCCACCTATTTTATTATGTATGAAGTCTATATGTCATAAGGGTTCTTGGATATTTCAGAGTCAGCGATTGTTTGCTTTTACCAGTTTGTTAAAATGGGGAAGATTTCTAAATTTATAAGAGGAATCTTTCTATCTATCTTGAACTTAAAGTAGAATGCCCGGGAATAGGGTCCTCAATCCAAAAAACAAGTAAATTAGATAGAACAGATTCTAGGAAGTGTTACCTTAAGTTTTTTAGTTTTCCTTATTTAGTAGAAGGGAAACCGAAAACTCATGAAGATTGTAACGCCACCGACTAGAGAACACGAAACTCATAAATTCTAAGAAAAAGCAATTTCTTAGAAGTACCCAAGCGGAAGCTTGACTTACTTTATTAAAACAAGCGTCCCATTGGAAATAACAGGTTTGAACCCTTGTCAAGCATACTTATATAATATTAAGATCCTCGATAAGCCCTACTCTTGCACTACTTTCTTCTCTTGACCGGGTATCGTCCTTCAAATTCTATTAATATAAATTGAATCTCTCAAGACTTTTGAATTGTCGGGAGGTCTATTTTTGAGATAAAAGCCTAATCCGGATAAAGCAAAAGGAATATAAGTTTCAGTATGGGAGTGAAGGCAAATCCATTTTGTAAACTTACCGTGTGTAACCTTAGCTCTCAAAAACTGAAATATTATAACAAGGCAAACTTCCGCATTTCCTGATCCTGTACACGCTTTGACCTATTCCTAGAAAAAACTAATAATCCACCTGTTCTTGTCAGAAACCTGCTACTGAGCCTGCTAATGCCTGTGGAGGAAAGAAAGCCTAAGCCTGTAAAGACAGAAACTTCTCTTGGTTTTTTATTGCAAGGTACTGATTCTATTTCTTTTGAATTGCTAAGAGATAGGAAAGAACTCTGTATAATCATGTCTAAGCTGATAAGCTAGGAAACTGGTAAAGGCTTGTTTTGTAGGTAATGGAAACTCTCTTCTTTGTTCTAGTTGTAGCTAATAGATTCTATTGTTGCTGATGGAACCCTGTGTTTAGGTCAAACACCTGGATACTATAATTATTCAAGTGATTTTTCTTAAAGGACCTAGTTACGAAAATTTGATTAATTGATATTCGACGAGAATATTAAAACCAGGGGGTTGGGAAATCTCTTTTATATCCTTTCTATCTCCTATAAGCCCCTATTTATCTTATGACTACAAACGGCAGAGCCGGTAGAAAAGGGGTACTTGTCTGCCATTAGCATTAGAAAGGGTACTCTTTTAAAGTAAGTTAAGCTGTTCTTTCTTTCTGATATGATATTCAATCAGGGGTTGTGTGTGAGTGTATAAGAGGGGTACCCGGGTATGCCGTTAATAATATTTATAAGCGCCTTTTCAAAGGTAAATTAAAGCAGGCTATTTACTATAGAGCTAGTAGATCTCACTTGTTTTATCAAGGTTTTGAATAGTTTTAGAACTATGTATTACACTGCGCTTAGTACAAGGAGCTTTAGCCCATATTATTTAGAGTTATCCCATTATGAATATGCTCCTACCTCAATACAATTTTTAAAGACAACAGGCTTTTTAGATTAGTGTCTAAATACAGTAAGGGTTTTATTACATATCTATTAATAATTAGTGCATAGATAGAATTTAGAAACACTAGATTAGATCTTACTTAGTTACGTTACCTTCTTTAGTCATTATAGCTTTAACGCTAAATTAGTTACTAAGCAATTCCTTTGAAAAGGACACTTTTAAAGAACGCACAAATACAAAAAGGAAAGTCTCAATAACTGGACTTCCGTAATACTAACATTTAGGCTCGTGGGTTAGGCAATATATTCATATCATCAATCTTTGTATGACGGCCTTGTTTAGTCTGACTCCCGATATATGAGTCTAAATTACACGCTCTCTTGACAGTCTAGTACAAAGTGGGAAACTGTGTACTGATTTTAGGTGCGGGACTGACTTGATATCAGTATCAGAATTCTTGACATAACATTCGGTTGCTTATTGAATTGGTGAAATCTTGGGTCTTGGAGGCAGGGTTCTCTCAGAGCTCGAGCGAAAAGTTTACTCATTTTTTTTATAAAATGTCTTTGTACGTTGAACTTATTATAAGTACTGGTTTCTAATTTTCCTAATTTAGGACTTACAAGTATGCTCGATTCCTTTTAACTGAAACAAGTATAGTTATGAAAGTAAAACCCTTTTAGGATCGCCCTGTCTCATTTTTTAGTGGCCAAGTTTCTAGAGAAGGTAAAGGAAACTCTCTAAAAAAGGATATCCTGCTGTCTTTAAAGAAGTAGAGAGACTTAAAAGTACTACGCAGAGAATTACATAGTGCAGAATTTCTGACTGTGTTGTAACTGAATAAACTTATATCGCTAGCAAAAAATCTAATTATTCTAGTTGCTTACTCCCCTATTTGGTAGTGTTTAATACTACTCAGTTTTACCTACAAATACAGCGTAACAATAAAATCCTCGTGATACCTATACCTTTACTATAAAGCGGATCCGGATAAAGGAAATCCTTGACTTGAGAAGACTATAACCCTATAACTTAGAAATAGAAACAAAAAGGGGGAATCTATAACTATGGTTGTTACTTGTGTTGAGATAAAAAACACCATAGAGAAAAAGGGGTCTTACGAACAATAACTGGGTATCCTTAACTGCTAGTTAGAAACCCTGCAGTTCTAGTAGCAAAAAACCGTGTATACTATGCTTGAAAACCAAATGTATTTCTTGAAAAGAGATTCCTAATATTTTATTATACTTGAAATCCAGTACCAATAAGTAAAGACTGCCTCTTTATAAAATAAAGAATATTCGGACCTTTTTCCTTTTTTAATATCTCGTATTTTAGCGGAACTAGTAGCGCATAAGTAAGGGCTTTAAGAAGATGTTAAGTTAAAAGAATACTCTCCTATCTGTTATACATTTATAAATTTTGTAGATTCTCAATCCTAGCTGAAAGAAGATAATATTCCCGAGGATAATAAGCATTTTAAATCAAAGAAGGGTTACAAGGGGTCCCCGCGTGTTAAAATCGAATTCAATTTAGGTTAAAAATACTGAATCTTCTGTATTTTCTTTATCCGACCAAGTGGTAGTTGGTTTTTAAATCTGTACAACAATTGAAAACTGAAAGAAATCTCCTAATTTCCACGAGTAATCTTTAGCATATGGAGTGGGGGTTCGCAGTTCTACAGAACTTTCTAGTTAGGACTTTTAAAAGAACATAACCTGGGAGTAACTTAATACTAATATTTCAAAAAAAAAAAAGTGAATACATAACTCTCTTAAAAAGAGTTCTTTGACAAACTCACAAGTACGTACTTGAGACTTCTTGTAGTTAAATAGGAATAAATTCAATGTTGATAGTTTTAAATAATTAAACTCTTGACTTTCATAAAGTTTCTGGCTTAATATGAGTACCTTACCTATAGTATAGAGGTATCAATAAAATTTGTTAGTGCTTAACCCCAACCTGTTAAAGCTGTGTTCTAAAGAGGGCTCCACTTACATTCTTAGCCTTTACTTATGGAAAGTTACTTAAAAAAGGCATTTTATGTAATGAAAACGGGTACTAAACTAAAAAGTTCAAAAGGTAGAAAATAAAGATTGCTGAGGGTCCTAAACAAAGAAATTGCTCCTAACAAGAGTTTTCTGAGAGCTCTTATCTTAGGGGTAGTAGAGGCAGTAAAAATGTGTACAATACTTTATAGAGTAGATATAAAATTCCTAGAAAAACTTGTATTGTCCGGTTCTAGATATGCATGGATTCAGGCTTAACTTTTACAACTAAACTAAGTTAATAAAAAAACTTATGCCTCAAAGTTTTTCGTTTTAGATTTGTAACTATACAAGATCCTAAAATATGTGCTACCTGGGTATGAGAATAAAACAAAACACTTAGCTTAGCTAAAAAGGTGGGACTCTATAGTATATAACAGTATATAACTAAGTTTATAGAACAAAGCGCTTTAGAATTAAATTTGTAGGAAAAAAAGCTTGAGAATTAAATAGGGTAAGTATAGCTTTTTGGTATAGGTATAAGTGCTCATAATTTAAATTTAGAGGTACTCATTCAATAGATGTAGGATTGACTCATTTACTCTTTGGCAATTTAGCCCTTACAGTTTAGTTTTTCTTGAGACCCCTGAAACCAAGTTTAGCTGCTCTTAATAATTATCAACTGTGGACAGTGGCTTTAGCTGCATGTTGATATACCAATTCCTTTAATTAAGTGGTGATGTTATAGTTAACAAGTTTTCAAGTCGTGATACTTCTAGAAATAGCAAACATTTTCTTCATCTTTAATTGAATATAATGTCTCAGTTCTCGTAGGTTTTGATGACTAATTAAATTTAAATTACAGGGTTCTCCAGATTCTTAATCCTATTTTTATAATAATTTTTTTACAAATGCCCAGAAACCTTAGTATGGTAAAGTCGATTCAGAAAATCTTTTCTATAAGTAATTTAAAGTCCTAAAAATCCTATGTATTATTGTGTAATTTTAATGAATTAAATAATGTATCGAGTATTAAGCTAGACTTCCCCCAAAGCATTTCAGTATATGCTCTCTTTCACTATAATAATCCTTACTTAAACAGGTACTAATGCAATCTACTTTTTTAGGTTCTAGTCCTGGCATTAAAAAGAGGAGATCTCTTTAAACTTTCAGCAAATACCTAGCTTACAAGCAGGGAGCCCTATAAGTTAAAACTCAAAAAGCAAAGGTCAGAGTAATTTACTTGATTTATTGTACAGAGACTTAAAGTAAGCCAGTATAATATTTTCATTGGTTCTCCATTTGAACTATGTGTTTCAATTTATGAAAACTAACAAATTATACTCTAGATTGTTGTACTCTCAAAAGCTGGATTAAACTAGGCAGAGCGTAAATTATAAAAAAGACCCACTTTTAACTAAAGTAAACGTTACAAAGGACTCTGGAAATAGGCTTAACATTCTAAAAGTTTTGAAGTTTTCAAGCCAATAATAAAGGGTCTTACTAGTAAGTTTACTTTTCTCTTATAAGGTTGAAATACTCTGTCTATAACAATAGTTAATTACTTCTTATGTCATATACCCACTTTTTTACTACGAAAGATACGCTTTCTATTTTGAATACCAAAAAAACCTTCAACTATAGGAACTACAACAAAAAATTTGAGAAAGCTGCATTCTATGAAACTGCATTAGAACTTAACCTACTTGAGTATCCCGTGTTTCGAAAGAGTAAGCATAAATATTTATAATATTTGAGCTAGCCAACTGAAAGTCAAGAATAACAAAAATTTCTATTTATATAAATTGTTGAGATATATCTGAAAGATACAAGAGTACGGCAAAAATACCCGGATATTCAATACTAATTGAAACTCCTGTTCGGTTGTAAACCCCTTACAGAAAAGAATCTAGTTTTTTGGTTAAGACTAAGCGAATTCTTTGGGATAGTGCTGATGAAAAAGAAATCTTTAGTGTCAAAAAGTAAAGTCATATCAAGAAGAGTCCTATTTTAACTGTCTACTACCTACTGATTTCTTTTATGTTAATACACGCGTACCCTTTTTTTATTAATAGGGATGCTTATATTCTAATATCTAATAAGAGTACACACTGCAACAGAGACAAAGAGGAACCCGTAACTCAAACCTATGTAAATAAAATTATTGATATAAGCTATTATCAACTTTAAATCCCTAAATAAGATAAAATTTATAATTTATAGAAGGGTATTCCTTCATTTTTATTGCTTGACTTGCGAATGCAATTAAATGCGTATTTTAAAATTCATGTATGAATTCGTAAAAAAGATCTACGGAAACGCTTAAATAAAGCACCCCGAGAACAGGTGGTGGATCATTTTAGAACGAGCCTTAGTAACGGGTCCCTAACGCCAGGAATTTGGTAATCCAACTATCTCATTTGGCACGCATATGCATTAAAATAACTTAAGTATAAAACTTTCTCATCGTATGGGTAATAAAAAGGATATTAGGATTCGATATAAGGAAAAGTACAAGATAACGCGCTCTCGGGGCGAGTACTCGGTGTAGGAAAAACCCATAAAACTAAACAATTGAACCCCCGTCCGGAGTACCTTTGTATTAATGTTGTACCAGTATTTTTTGTACCGTAACGTTCAAAATCAAAAAGCAGCGCTAATTTCAAATTCCATTTATTACACAGATAAAAGATTGTTTTTATAACTGACTTACTTCACTTTCGTTAGTTATAATAAAAGGCTCTTGCTTTACTTGTTTATTAAAACACTACAGGGAATTCATGATGAAGTAAAATTTTGTATGCTTTTTCCTGTGCTCAATAATCCACAAAGAGGGTCCCGAGATAGGGTTATTACTGAATTCAACAATTTTTTTATGTTATAAAGCGTTTAATAAGCTTTTCTCGGTATTGGTATCAAGGAGCCTCCATTTTACCCCCCCGAAGTTAAGTGGGCGCCCGTCTAGATCGAGTAAATTCCTGTAGAGTTTTTTTATGCTCCATTTTGCTGCTCGTAGGGTACACACCACAATTAACGTGTAGAAAAGTACTTACAGCGATTCACTAACTAATAAAGTCAGCACTTCAATTCCGTATAAGACCCATTTCTTTTCTGGATATTCTATTGCGTTATTAAGATTTTTTTGGCTAATAAACCTAATAAGTAAATACAGTTAGTATGGTAAACTCCAGCCCTTTCAGTTCTTAGTTCTTTGTGAATCTATTTGGATTCACTGGCCTAAGTCTTGTATTTAATTGCCTAATCAGGAATTTGAGGACATATACATAAAGCAATAAGGTACCACTAGTTTTTTAAACTACCCCGTGAGTATGCCTGGGAAAAGAAGATATTAGTTTTTTGAGATACTTTAGAAAGACAATAATACTATTCAATCAAAGCAGAATCTTCCTAAAACGAGTTGTTGATCTAAATTCTTTGTTATACAGATCCAAAACCCGGGTGGGGCCATTGTTTTTTTACTTAATACTTAATACCTGTTATTTGAACAACTTAAAATCGAAGTTTATATTTATAATTACCGAATTTCTAATTCTAAACGGAGACTACCTTACTCTAGATCCACTTAAGAGTCCTATATCCTATATCTCTTTGTTTAATTTGTTTAATTAAAACCTATTTTTTTATCCTATCACATTGACAAAGTACACGTTTAAATAGCCCATACTGAGTACGGAGGAGTCCTCCTGTAACTACATTTTAATTCGTATACCTATTACTTAATAGCATAACCTTCCTCAAAGTGATAACAAGCAAAGAACTCTTACTAGATACGAGAAATTCTAAAAATAACTAGAAATTCCAGGAACACCTAACTCTTTTTTTTATACCCAGTTTCAAAATCCCAATAAACTACAGTTTTAGAGAAAAAAATTGGCTTTAAAGTACCCCCATTATTTCCTCTGTATCTCAACTCAAACTAGCGCAATTCTTGAAAAAAGTAAAAACTTTAATAAGGGTCCTCTCTTCGTTATTAGATACTCACTATGTTGTTTCTTTTGATAAACCTATCACGCAGGGACCTAAACTTAATAAAAATTTAGGATCCTACTTGACACTTACTCTATAAAGACGACTTAGTAGCTTGCCCTTCAAAATCTAGGGCTAGAGTTAATAACAAAAATTCGAGAAAGGCTTTTCCACTATTAAAGAAATAAGGAGCTTCATATATATATACCTTTAGATACTTCAGTTATACTAAATCTTCATGTGCTAAGCAAACTCCGGAAAAATATGCCTATTGTATACTTTGACTTTGAAGTGAGTGTGTACCTTGTTTCCTTGCTAATCCTTATATCTTTATGCAAAAGCCCTCTATACGGAATTTCTATTAGTATTTAGTATTGATTGATAAATAGAGCTATTCCCTTTATGTTTATTCTCGGCTCAGGGTTTTCTTCCAATTAATGAATAGGTCGATTGCTTGGCTTAAAGACACCTGTGAAGTAAAAATATTAGCAACTGTCCTTAAAGGGTTGTAGGTGGCCTCGTATCAGTGACGTCGTAATAAGATTTTTAAGGGGGCCCTTTTCAACTCACTCCTCTGTTGAATTAACCTTTTGTACCCTTGTCAGATATATTTTCCTAAGTATTTTAATAATTTTTTAGGGGACTATATGTGAATCCCTGTATTTTTATATAAATATAGAGCTTACATGTAATTTTACCAGAGGGTGGATGCGCTTTCTTGTAACTTGAAGAAAAAGCGTCTAGGCAAGGTTCTTAGAGGTATATCGGACTGAGTAATATTAAACTATTCCCGTAAGCATATAACTCCTCGGCTGCTTGAGGGTTCTAACTTCGTTGTTATTTATTACTTTATTTTCCAAAGGATATAATTAGTTGAGATCTTTTTTTTTATTAGAGTACGCGTTACCCCCTGTATTTCAAGCCGGGTATAATATTTATTTTGCTTGAATGAGATAGCTTTTTCATTTTCTCTAGAGAAAACTCAAAGTCAAACTGACCTGAGATATAAACCTAAACTCCGATACATATAAGATATTCGAAACAGATTACAAATTTGGGAGAGATGCAATGTCCTAAGACGCTTCACTGTTTATAAGACTACGGACTTCTTATATCTTATAGTCTATTTGCTTTCAGGTCATGCATTTCCTAGAACAAATAGGGGATTCTAAACAAGGTTTCTAAAGTCATTGAAGAAAATTATACTACAATTATCTACCGCTTATCCCATTAGACATTATTTATCTGTGTAAGTTCCTAAAACGAAAACTGGGGAAATACTAGGAATCTCAGGGAATATTCATAGACTCTAGAGTTCAGGGTAAAGGAAAGCACTTACAAAGACAAGAAAATACCAATTTAGCACCTTCTAAGCGAAGCTCATGTATCTATCATAAACACGAATACTAAATGAATACAAAATACAGAATACAATTCAGAGAGTAAGTACCTAAACTCTCGAAAGATATCAGTTTCTATCTAATACCGACCGCTAAGATAGAACTTGCTTTGGAATAGAGCTACACCCTTTCGAAAGACAGCTTTACCTCAGGAAAAGATAAGAATTCTTTAGAAACCTAGTCATGTATCCTGTAAAAAAGCTAAAAGGATAACTGATAAGGACATTTCCCTTACAGGTCTGCTAAAGATAGAATTACCGTATTACAAGAACTGAATGATTTAGAGTAGAGTTCGGTTTGTAGGTCCTAAGGAAAAGAAAAGAAATGTGTACAACCTGAATAAAGTACCTCAATTGACAAGTTTGGATTAATAAGTTTTCCCAGGTAAAGCTAGACTAACACCCTACAATACCTGCAATAATAAGTCAGCTGCTTGAACTCCTTTATTTCCTAAACTCACCTAATCGGTCTCTCAAAGCTACACTTGTTGCTAAGGATTTCCCTCAAGATAATAATTAGAATCTCAACTCCTCCTTGTCAAGGTTTCAACAACTGAACAAAGGTACTAACATGATTAATATCCTCTAAGTATCTCTCATAAACTTCAGTAGAACTCTTAAGTATGGTATTTTAGGAATGTACTCTCGCTCGAACAATAGAATTTAGCTGCAACTGCTTTCAATTAGAGGATTTAGAGTTGGCTGGCTTACAAGCTACATATGACAGGTTAGGGAAATCCATAAACAAGAATAGAATATACCTGCATAACTAGAACAACTCTAGAATTGAGAGTTCTCTTTTTTACGTAAGTCTATCCTCTAAAAACCAAAAATAGCTGTACAAACTAGAAGAAAAGATTCCTTTTTTACTTATACACTTAGGATTGTAAAGTATATGTTCATTATGTAAGCCTAAAGCTTTTCCCTTCCCTCTGAATCTGAACCCCGAAGACTTTAGAAAAAGAGAAAAAGTTAAGGCGGGCTACGTGGGGCGGGGACTTCTCCTTTACTTTTCCTTTTAAAGAGTTGGCAAAGTTCTTGGATATATCTTAACTCTGGACGACCCCTCCGTACTCTTCTGGAACTATTTGTTCTTTCTTAGGTTGGGTTTTGTATTCCGGAGAGGCATAAAGGGGTTCTATAAAGAGGGTTATTTTACATATGATAGGGGTTTTTATAAAATTAAGAAGCAGCCAGTTGTATAAAATTTATGTTAACACTTAGGGGTTAGCCTGGAGTTTTTTGTGTGGTAGACTCCTTTGGTGTCTCTAGACTCTGGTTTTCTCAAAGCTAAGAAAGACTATAAGGGTAACGTCCCACAAGTAAGGGATACCGGGAAAAGTACTTCGTTTTTTAACTGGTTTTGACGATTAACTAGGTAACCGGGTTTATTTCAAATAGAGTCTGAGTCGGTATCACATAACTAAAAATTAGTGAATAATTATAGTAGGAATCCCCTCCTTTTTATTCCTACACGGTTTCATGTGGGTTGCCCCATGAATACAATTTTTGTTTGATCTGCAATCTCTTATTCCAGTCTTTTTATAGGCTCCGTTCTAGCATAAAAAAGCAGTACTATGAGCCCACTTGTCTTGTTGTGACGCAATCCTTTATAATTCATTATTCTTATTATATTTACATGCCTTTTACAATGTCTTTACACGTTTACTTTATTACTTGTGATCCAACAGCACAACGAGATACTTGACCTCTCGTATAATTGCGCTAGATTCCTAACTTATATTATCTTTTTATTTAGCCATAGCTTTACGAGACCCCAAAAGTCTGTACTTAGCCTACTTTTTCTTCCTGTGCAAGCATCCCTTACTTGAAATAAAAATTGAACCTGAGTTTGATTGTAGAATGTTATTATATATTATAAAAGAGGCCTCGTATTGCCATACCGGCAAAGGTGCGCTGTTCCATTACTTATCCATTACTTAATAGATTAGAGGGCCCCTTATTTTTATAAGGAATCTTATGTTATGTATATCTAACGAGTTTGAATTCAAACGGTTAATATAAGGGAACTCCTAAAAGTATAAGAAACAAAGGAGCCTTTCACATTAAGTTAGCCACGAGTTTCTAGTTTATAACGGTTATACAAGTTTAGGCAGTACTAGTTACTAGTATAAAGAATAAAAATAGCTTAAATACAGTGAAATGACTTTCTATCTAATTGTAAAGGAAATTGCTCACTAAGAAGGTCTTTAGTTCTAGCAATCAAGAGGAAGTTCCCTTTTTTTAGGGTCGAGGAGTGGATATCTAATAATACTAAGGTTTAGCAACTAAAATTTCTAAGATTATAAAGATAATTTTCTGGTAAATAAGTATAGTATAGGGTTCTTTAAAAAATTCCTAACTCTGACGATTCTTTAGCATTTCTGTAGGGTATTCCTATATAAGATACTCGAGACCCCTTACATACTTCTATTACTCCACGATAGTAAGTCATCACACAGATGAAGGATAGCTATAGTTATATCTAAACCTCTTGAACGGTATTATTCTTTTGATCTAGCTATAGATAGAAACTAAAAAACCTCTTATGACAAATATTTGATCTAAGAACTCTCTCTTAAAAGATTTAGGAGCTGCTGTTGGTTTTCGTCCGGGTAGTCCCTCTGATATTGTGTGTTTTCAAAGCTTAGAGAACTAGGGTAGGAGAATCCCTGACTATATACTGATAACCACTGAGCGGATTGTTTTTATTTATCTGATTTAAAAACCTTGCTTTTTTTGCTAACCAAATGGAATGCGCCTATGGCATAATTTTAAGGGATACGCCTTATGGTTCAGCTTTTTTTTTAATCTAGTTAGCTTTCAATCCTAAGAAAGAGTGGGTTTCGAAACACCAAGGAGTTCTTATTAGGGTTTTCCTTTTGTCTTTCCAATATTATACTAAATCAAGCAAAGGCCTATAGACTTTCATTATACAATACCAAACAAATTATAGGGAATGAAATCACTTTATAGTGCTTGAGCTATTTTCACTAAAGTATAGGAATTTAGAGTATTTTAGTAGAATAAGAACTTATTGAGCAAAAGTTAAGGGTTTTTACTCAAATGAAGGGGAACTTGTTTACTTTTGAAGACCCAGTTTGAGAATACAAGCTTGAGAAAGTAAGAGAAAGATCTATAAAGAGCAAGAATCCAACTCACTAACTAGAACTTGAGGGGCTATTCCAACCATCTCTTTTAGCAAAGACCTGTGGTTCTTCTAGGGTACTACTCTAGGGTCTAGGGAACCTTACTAAGGCGGCAAAAGCCTCTGTCTTGGCCAAAGAAAGAGATCCAAAATCCGGATTACAAACTACGAAACATTTTCCTTGGTATTTCTACTCTCCCCCAAAACTAAATAAAGCCTATCCTAGAAACCCAACTACTCCTTTATATTATAGAAAATACTAAAAAGAGGGCTTTTATCTTAGACTAATTTGTGTTCTATATCGACTTGGGTCCTCTTTTATTTAATTTACCTCAGAAGGGACCTATCGAAGTAAGGGATCCTACTGATATTTTTCAACTAGTAAGTAATATCTAAAGGTATAGGAAGACAATAAAGTTACTCAAGTATTTGACGTACTCTACAATCCCAAATTCCCTATCCTTGATTACGACCCCACAGGCATTGGAGACTCCCCTTGACCCGAGAATCCTTGTTACTTGCTAGTAAAACCTGCCTACCACCTATTAGAAAACCATAAACTAATTGACAGAAGATCCTATTTTTAAGAAGGTTATCTATCTAGCTAAATATTAGAAACGAGTTCCTTTTTGGATTAGCTTTAGTACAGGACTTTCAATCTTATACTTTATACAAAAGACCTCCATAAAAAGATAAGAAAAGAGAAAACTAGCCTTTCAGGGCGTATATCTCGGTTGATAGAGCATTGGGCTTTTTATCTAACGGCAGCGGGTTCCGGTCGATTAACTATTTAATAAAAAACTAAAAAGGAAAATAGCATAGCTTACACCCCCAAAGAATTGCACTTCAATAAAAAAGAATTCTACTTAATGCAGAACCCCCCCCGACTAGGATCCCTACCTTATTACTATCCTTATAACTATATTTATATTCTGTCGAATGAAGTTAAAACTACCTTTTTTAGCCTGTTTAGTAATATATTGATGTATCACTTTTTATAGGATTCAATTAGGTTGACATGTCAAAGCAAAACTCTATTTTTTTTAATTCTGTGTTAGTTTTAATTTAATGAATTCAAGGTGCTTCTTTCTCTGACTGAAGAGTAAGATGTTACGATACGAGAAGAGTCACATTATAGCTACAGGTACAGCTAATAAGACTAGGAAAGCTATTATCAAGAGTAAGCTACAGAGTCCAGAGTTTATCTCTTAAGAAAGTTATAGCTCCGAGGAATTGAAGCTCAGTAAAGTCAGTTAGGGACTAGGGGTTGGAATAAGAAAGCTGGAGTTACAGCTAGAAGGAGTAATGCTCGAGCTAGCTAAGAGGATAAGTATAGTTATTAAGAGAATATGTGTTACAAAGACTAAGGCTATCAAGACATTCTTAGGTAAGAGTCAGATGGTTTTAAAGGAAATCCTCATTTATGACTAAAATAAGATTAGATTTGCCTAGTAGGAGCACTCCTGTAAAAAACTAGAACTTTTATACTAAGAATGAAAAGGAAAAATTCTCTTTTGCTATACGATGCTTATTGACTTTCTTTATCGTTAATCGAAATACAAATTATTATAGCTCAAAATTTTGTTTTAATAGTTTCTCTGTATAAAAAGAAATTATGCTATGTGTATAAGCCTCCGTGTTTAGTTATGAAAAAATTCTTTATATGCAACTTTACTTAAATGTGTTAGGATCCCTTTCTCTTTCAAGGAGTTAATACTCTAAGTTAATATAAAAAGATAAGGGTTAGCCCCAGCCGAATATGAGCCCTGCGACACTATTCCGAAATCCTTGTTAATCAAACATGCTATACTAGGATAGGATATTACAGAACTAAACCCAGTCCTGCCTAGAAGAGGGATTAAATATAGAATCCTATAAATAAAGTCTTATTACACTCTCTTAGATTGATCATAATACCGGGAATTTTATTCTCTAAGGGCACCGTGAGTAGGTTTTCGAACCTTTGCATGTCGGGAAGACAGAACTGTGACTTACCGGCTATATTCCACAGAAAAAACCACTTCAGTTAGAGAGGCAGAAAGCTTTTTTTGATCCATTGAATAAAAGTAGTAAGTTGTAACAAAGCTGTTTGCCAAGTTAGGACAAATAGTAAGTAGTTTTGATGAGAACCACTACCATTGTTGATACAGCAAAAATCTCTATTATGTATGGATACTAATTCCATCTTATTAATAGAAAAATTGGATACTTCTCGAAGAGGATCTTCTTAAGAGCATTTCATAAAGCTTATATGGATATAATTAATATGAAATTTAGAATGTTAGGCTTGATACATTATAAGTTGCTGTATAAATAAGAGGGTTACTATAAAAGGATTTCTGCTGTACTTAAGACTTGCGAAGAATTTATAAGATTCAAGTCTTACACTTTTCATTTTATTACTCATAGTTTCCCCTTTTTTTACTCTGGAGCTGATATTACATTTATTTTTAAGTATTCAATCTAAAACCGCTGACAAGAATCTGACTCACAAAGTAGTGAGCTCTAACTAGCTTATAAGGGAGCTTTGATAAGCCTTTTAACCTACAACAGTATAGAACAATTTTATATCTACAAGACTTATACTTATGAGTTATGGATACGGATACTATGAGGTACTATAAGAGAGAGGCTTCACACGACTTTTTTGAAAGGAAGGGTTTTTGTTGTTATGAAGTTCTCTACTATCGGAGCCTAGTAGGGGCTTAGAGGACATATTTTCGTTTTACTGCGCCCTCGATTTTTAAGTATGAATCCCCACGTAGTTGTTTAAATCTTATACTCCTATAGTAAATCCCACATACGGAGCTAGAAAGGACTCCCTGCAAAACTACTAACTAACACGTTTTTACACTAACCCCCCCCTGTTACCCATCCAAATAAGACATCTTGAAAATATTGTCAAGTTACTGAGTCCCAAAATAGAAAATTCCTGAAATTTTTAGTGAAATTCCGCAATGAAAGTAATAAAACTTAGGATATGAGGAGTAACCCCAAAAAGAATAGCAGGACGCCTTCAATAAACTAGGAATAGAACATGCAGGTAAAGTTATATTATATAGGATAATAGATAGAAATGAATAGATTTTTCCTCTAGTCCAGGAAGTTCTAGTTCTAATATCGGCGTCCCAACTGAAATACGTAAAGTTCAAAAGTATTCATACCCCATAATCGCATTTTCTTAAAAAGGGTAGATTTTGTCTCGTGCTGCATAATAAGAAAACCTTCATTTTGGATCCCTTTGTAAGATTAACTAGAACTTTGTTGGTTAGGTTTGGAAGTCCTATATAATCGGGATTAAAAGATTCGATAGCTCAAGCCAAATAGAAAAACACTGAGGAAAAAGGAAAAATAGAGACCAGAGGTTCAACTTGTTTTCATGATCAATTTGGGAACGGCATACGACTCGGGTTTAAGGAACCCTTCGAAGGGATCCGCCTAGCCTAGCCATTCAGATAATTACTATATACATTACGGACTTCGGAACCAAGCTCACTGGCCGTTTCTGGCAACCCTTAATACAAGGAGACATTCTTTCAATACGATTCTTTCTAATTTTTCGTTCATCAAGCAATCAATAATATTTAACAAGTAAAATTTAGTTTTTGTATCCTATCCAACCAATTCATTTTGTCTACCAAGAGTTCACATAGCGTAATAGGTCTGTTAAATAGGGGGTAAACTCGTTTATTTTTCTCCTGTCTCAGCTCCCAGCCCCTGTGTTACACAACGAAATTCAAATGACTCTATACCCACTTTTGTACCTCCTCTATATAGGAATAAAAGCTAAGTGCACTTTTTTGTCATTTTAACTCATTTTCATAGTCAATTTTTCAACAAATAATGAGTGTTTTTGACATTACTTTTTCCTCCGTTTTTATTCAAAATATCTTCCTTTCTAATATAACCGATAGATAACAGTGAGTTAAACAAATTTCTTCATGAGCAACAAAAGATTAAGTCTTCCTTTTTGTGACATAAAGATACTGAAAACAACTGGGTAAAAGTACAATACAACTAGAAAAAAAACTACAAAAACTTTAGAGACGTAAAGAATACGTTATTGCATTGATCAATCGCATTCGAAAGAGAACCTCAATTTGTTAGTCTAAATGTAGGAGCACTCCGTTCATTCAAGATTTAGTTTTAGCAGAGGAATCTCCTTGTACCCGAGCAGTGTGCGCCCCGGTTATTCTAAGCATGGAGTTTAGAATTAAAAAAATCCTTACGCAACTTTTTTACTTGTTTCAATTATTACGATTAGTTGATTAAAAAGAGAGCCTCAAAGTTTGTTAACTCTTGAAATATTAAAGATTCAAAGCGAATGATCTTGGATATAGGATTAGCTTTCAGTTTTAGGGAGCCTATTATAGAGTGGGTTTCAGTTTGAACTACTTTCGCACAGGGAAAAGCAATAAAGAAAGTTCCAGTCTAGTTTTATAGGTATTCTATATACATGAATATCAAAAAGATAACTATTTGACATAGTACTTGTTTTTTTCTAGATTAGGGACTCCTTTCCTAACATTTCTTTTCTATTTACCCAGAATACTGTAAGCAAAAAGCAGCAACAGGAAGGCAAGATTGATCTTGTGTCTTGAGTAGTTCACATAAAAAGGAAAAACACCTGAGCGCTTATTTATAAAGTGAATCTATTAAGTCCTCTTTTCAACTATAAGTATGTATAACTCGTTCGTAAATAAAAAGTAACTCTCGTTTTGTAAAGTTTTAGTATAGCGGATACGACTGGAACCCATGGCTTCTCTTTCAACTGCACTCGAATTTACCAAATTGAAACTTGCTTAAAACAGTCACCTTATGAGATCTGGTTTCACTTAACAATTCCTGGACTTTTGAGAGTATGAGTAAAGAATCCATTTATATAGGTGATTTTATCTTCACTTTTTATTTGCAGGTTTGAGTATTAAATTAGAGTGTCCCTACTAAACTAAGACGCCTTTAGAGACTATAAAAATTATAATTAATACCAGCTCAGGTATATGGAATATCAGTAAATTAAACTCGCGTATCTTAACTAAATTATCTAGATACATTCTAGTTAGTAGTAGCTTCCGGGAAAGAGTCAAAGCAATTAACCCATTTGAACAAAGTGGACGAAATACTAGTCATTTTAGGTCCTTATAAGCGCCCATTTACGTTAATGAAAAGTCAATATTAAATGAAGACATTTTAAGCAAAAGACTAAGAGTACCCTTACGTTTAATACTAATGGATAGATCCTTTTTAGTCTACACCTTTAACTAATAGTTAGACCTAGTATGTATGGAAACTGCCCTAAAAATTAGCGAAATTACCTGTCTACGTTTATAGAATGCTGGAAGGAAATCGGAATACACTGAATTACATTGTAATATGTGCACCAGCGCTCCTACCTCAACAATTGAGTTCTACTTTTTTTCTTACCAGTATTTACTTATATAATATTACTTCGTGCATGTATTTTGGCATAATGTAAAGGTAGCTTGAACTCATGCAAAAAACTCTTTAGATCAAGGTTTTGAATACTCCTTAATTGAGTCAGAATGTTTGATTAAGATAATGATAATAGGATGTATAGAAGCCCCTTTAATAGTTTAATAAAGAGTTAAGGAATTATAAGTCTCCGGGTTCCCTTCCTAATAAGTAGAGGAAAATCTTGTCTTTGGGACTGCTCTTTATTAAATCCCAATAAAACAAATGGTAAAGCTGCACCTTAATTAGCAAGTACTTGTTTCAGGAATGAGAAATCTTACAGTCATGACATTCTCTAATTCAAGTATTCTTCTTTCTCTCCTCTGTAAGACCTTTCTTGAACCTTGTACTTGTTGCTATTGTTTCATGATACTTTTTTCTAGTAAACAAAACGTGTTTAGGTGAGTGCCTTGAATATTAAAGGGTGGATTTTTATCATTAATAACTCATTAATAATAAGGATTATTATCGGTAACATGCTCTAATTTCTTGTCTGCTATAGCGGGGGAAGTCCTAAAGAGGTTAGGGTATGCCCCTAAAAGTTCTACTAAGGACAGTTTCTTCGAATTATCTTGCAATTTCATTTGAATCGAGGATCCCCCTTAGATAAGGTTTATTCCAGGCATTAGCGAAAGGCATTCCTTTATAGAAAAAAAGCTGGGAAAAGCCCTTTCTAGTTATTGAATATATAAGGCTGCCCGGGGTTAACAGAGGGCTCTATAAGATACATCCTTTTGTTGGAGGTAGATTCCTAAAGAGATTCTTATTATAATATAGGACCCCTTGCTATCCTCTTAAGTCGTGAAACAAGTAAAAACAGGCCAAAGTTCTTACTATTTATTATAGGAGACTCCTTAAATCCTTTGAAAAAAAACTGCTATCAAAGAGAGTCCTAGTCTAATCACAAGGGCCCTCTTTTACCAAGAGCTGTCATAGGCAAACTTTTGATATTGATATTTAAAACTCTGAACAGACTAATGTTCGCTAAGGTTTTTAGTTTAAGTCAAGCTGTGGAAAGTGGAAACTTGTTAATATTTAGAAACCCCTTTTTGAATTCCTAAAAGTTCTCGAAGTGTAGCTTTTTTTTGAACAAACAAAGACTTAGGAATCCCTCCTGTATTTAGAAAGCTACCGGTCTTAAAAAAGCTCATATTGTTAAGTGTACGGATAACAAGGGGAATTCCCAGACTAAAAATCTTATATTAACAGGACTCGAACCACTGACCTCTGTATCCTAAGTTCTATGCTCTACCCAAAACTATTTACTTTTCTTAATCTGCTAGCTAGTACTTAGTAAGTATTATAATTACTCTATAGGAAGTAGGATCCTTTTATATCCCCCGTTTATATATTGAATGTATTGGGAAATACCCTGACTCTGGACGATTGTATAATATAGCTTACTTTGTAGCTTGCCTGGAAAACTCCATATGAATTTGGTACGCTATGCATTTGAAATGGCAGAAATAAAATAAAACCTACCTGCGAAGTTTACTGATTCGAGCTAATCAATTGAAGTGGTTCTCGAACGAGGTAGTGCTTTTTAGTCCTCTCATAGTTAATAAAATGAGTTTCGCAGGAGTCTTACTATTTAAATGTAAAATCCGAATTTAGGTATCAAATACGAGTCACATCTTAAGACATTGTTTAGGATCTCCGAATTTCTTAAAAGTACTAAGAAAGCATAATATGAGTATAATGAAGAGTTCGAGTATATTCCCTGCTTTTACACGAGTGAGTTTTCGGATATGAATGAGCTCCCAAAAGGAATTTCAAGGTTAAACTGAGGAAAAATCCTTACCTCAGAAGAGCCTAGACTCTCCGTTTTTTTATCCTAGATATATTTGTAAAAAACCACATACCTAAGGAATATTGAACTCTACAACTTTACTAATAGGAATCTAGTCACAGAGGAGAAAGCTTTTCCTGTCGAATTTTGATCTTGATATGAAGTTATTCGCGTTGCTTTTCATTTAATAGAGTGCTCTATTTTATTTATCTTTCGAGCCTAACTCACATTTGGGCTACTATCAACCGGCGGTCTTAGGTATTTATGTACTATCAATATCCTATATAAGCATTAACCCTCCTCCGGATGCCTTCAGTCGGTAAAAGTATCCTATGTATCCTCTTTTGTGGTATAACCGATTCTAATTCTAGTTAGTAAAAGCTTTTAAAAGGAATCCCAATGCTTTGATGAGATCGGGTAGAATTTAGAGTAATAATCAACTTTTTGGTCAAATGAGTCAAAGAGGTTATAAGTACCCTTGAAGTCGTAACTGTGAATTCTTATAATAAATACAACTCAGTCGCATCTTTCTTCTGTTAAAATCCTGCTAAATAAAAAAATCCCAGACCCGGGCATGCCTGTAATGGGTCAAGGTATCCCGTACAGTCTGGTTGGTATAGAGAGTCTCTTAAGTTAAGTATCTTGTTAAACAATTATGAAGCAGGAGAGCGCTATCCTGGAAATGAAAAACGAGTCCTAAAAGCCCCTTTTTATTTATAATGTTAAGCCCTGTTTTTTCTAAGAGGAATCCTAATAGCAATTTAGATTTTCGGCAAGAGAGATACCCGCTATTTTAGTTTACTTTTATAAACGTGGGTATTATAATGATTTAGTATTGAGGTACGGGGATTAGAAAAAAAGACTTTAGGCACTAATCAACTAAGTAAACACAAAACAAACAAGATATATTTGTAACTACGGGACTCGAGAACCTAGTAAAAGCTCTGTTAAGTTATTTTCTGGAAACGCTTAAATCGGTTTTGACAGACAAGCTTTTAGGTTTAACGCTCACATAACATATAAAGTGAGATCCACCATCTTGTCGGTATTCTTTGCTATGGGAAGTTTCAGGCTTTTAGAACGCAAAAAGGTATTCCCACTGCCCCGCGTTAAAGTCCGGGGAAGGGTTACTTTAAGAGTCAAAATGATAGTATTCCCAAGAAAAAGGAGTGCTGCTTGGGAATTGGGAATATAGGACTTTTTTGCAGCAAGGAAATCCTCGGGATAAGTATAATAAAGAGCTTTGTGGGCTTTTCTCCAAGCTATCTACCAACAATCACTTATATAAATAACGGGGTTCAAATCCAAACTGGACTCGAGCTCTAGAATTATATAGGGTCCCCCTTTTTTAACCAGAATGCGCCAATTCTACTCCTAAGAAGTGATTTCTAAAAATCCCGCCTCTTTATTCAAAAAGCATCTCTAAACCTAGTATTCTCAAAACTGAACTAAGTGCCCTTTCATTATATACTTATCTATTTATTATAGATATATAACTCTAGGATACCATATCTAGATAAGTATAGGCAACAAGAATAAACTTGATTTAAGCATTTTGAAATGTAGGAAGGAACAGAGTAAGTAGCATGTATAGCCTTGTTTTTATAGAGGTGTAGGGTTTACCTAGAATATAATATACTTTACTCGAAATGAACAGGTTAGTAAATTAAGAAGTTTTCCTTGGTAAAGCACTAGCAAACTGAGGAATTCAACATCGCCTAGGTTCCTGGACTTCCCTTGCATTCGACTGCTAACAAGCTAATACCTTCCAAAAAAATCTAACTAAGATGATCTAAGAAACACACATTAGGAACACTGTCCGCGGCTATTCAATGTACTCATTCAACTCAACTAAAGCTCCAATAGAACAAGAAGAGAATACCTCCTCTCTGTAGGTGATGGTATTGCCTGAGTAGGAACAAAACACCCAGGAAAATGGAAGGCTTCAAAACGATTTGAAACAAATAAAATACTCTAATTCTTTTAATAATTGTTGAGGAAAATGGGCTCTAATTAGAATAAGAATTGAAGGCACAGAATACGGATTCTATTTCCTTTTGGAATGCTAGGAACCGGAATGAGCTCTTAACATCTATCCAGTATCTCGAAACTTCACTATTTGCTCTAACCTATTAGAACCTCTGACTTGCGCTCAAAGGAAACTCTCGTGTCGATTAGAACCCATGGGCATTCCCTAATTGCTATTGTGTTAACATGTTGTCATAACCCTGCAAATATACTTATATAAACTCAGTGAGTCTAGATTACTACAAGAAATTGGTACAAATTGAATGGCTCTTTATTTATATAAATATAAGGAAGAAATTCTAAGAAAACTCTTGGCTTAGCTTTCATTCTGGGTTACAAAGAAAGCTTTATATACTAATGTAATGGGGAAGTGCCGACAACAGATGAAATGGCACCAAGAGCTGAAATAGCAGCGCTTAGCCCTAATCCCAATGCCCTTACTCAAGAACCAATACCGGAAAAGATCAGAGCGGAGGCGTGAACAAGAGCAGCTTCTTCTTGTGACCATGCTACCAATTGCATTACTATAACGAAAAAAAAAGGAATTCAACTTCTTTTTTTTGACCTCACCACTAACCAAGAGCAGTTGACAGGAGACAGAGTCTTTCCTTTATGTTGATGGGTAGGCGGACTTCACTCCCATTGATCTAACAGCATGGGATATGATCACAAGAGCTGGGTTAACAGCATCGGGTATGATCACTGCTAGCAATCCAGTTAGTTAAGTATCGTATGCCTATTATACAGTCTTACTAATTGTTCATAGTAAAAAATCTGAGATAGATTCATTTTGTTGACCTTGATTCCAGACACCATGAATGCGCCGCTTTCTCTTTCGCTCCTCTCCCGCCTATCATATGCGAGCTTCCTTCGGAACCCTCTACTAGAAAGTAGAGTCACTCCGTCCCTAGGGAATGAAAGTGAAAGTAGCTCCCCAACCGGAATAGTAGATCCACCTAAAACACTTCCTTTTTTGACTATTCTTGCTCTTTTCAAGGTGATATAGTCTTGGATGAAAGTCTATGCTTTGCCCTCACTCCCCGAGGAACATTTAACTTGTACACAACTTTACTATTCTATTGGGCTAGGTTCATGCACCTGCTATGCCGACACGTGGTAATGCATTATTGGACGGCTACGGCGCATACGATTTCCAACAACTTGGCTTTGAGCCTTTGCCTTTGCTGAGCCTTTTTCCTTTAGCCTTAGTTACCTCTGCCTGTACCAATTTCGTATGTAGCAAGGCCTTCACTTCTGTCTGTTTTAAAGGAAGTAGATCTATTGATTGCTCTGCTGTCCTAAGAACTCCCTCTGCTTTTGGGCTCCCTGTGCCTTGGGAAAGAGCTCGATTATGCTATTGTGAAAAAAAGTTTTTCGTATTCTCTATTTCTTTCTTCTTTGTCCCCTTCCTTTCCAATCTCTGCTTAGAGAATGTGCTTTCTAGCTCTCCGAAAATAAAATGTAATATGAGAGAGACTGCTTCCCCTACTGAGAGAGCTCTGGCAACATGGTGTCTTTCCCGTACTCATAGTTCTCTGTCTACTAAGGCTTAAAATAAAAGAAGATTAATGAAAATCACCAAGATCCCATATCGTATGCTTACTTAAGGAAGATTTTTTTAATACGAAGTAATAACAGCGAATCTTAAAATAGAGTCTTAATTCTTTTGCAGACCTAGAGGGTAAGCCAGGCCTTGGGAGTTCTCTATTACATCTCCCCAGTTCGGCATACCTACATGTGAATACCATTAGCAAAACAAGCAAGAGGCTTGCTTTTGAGGACTCCCCAATAGGAAGACTAGAAAGTCTCATTTTTTTGGATATTCCCAGTCTAAGAGGAGTTCATAGGGGAAGGATACATAGAAGGAGAAGTCGTTTCAATACCTTTTACATTCCCAATAATGCCAATCTCAATGGGAAAGGCCGAATGCCACCAAAGAATCGAGTTCAAGTTAAATCCCTGTACTCTACCTAGCTTTCTGAATAATGCTTCCTTCCCGCGTACTTTTTGACCAAGACTTCAACTAGCTTTCTTGCCTTCTCTTAAGAAGCTCATACTACTCTATCTATGAATGCACTAACATTTCTCTCTGTTTAGTACTTCAAGTAGTACGTCGTGAGACTGACAGCAAGGGTCTTTCTATATGCTATTGTTGTACGATATTTTAAACTACATGCGAGAGCCTACTGTTTGTACTCACAGCTGCCTATTCTGTAACAAGAGCATTCAAGAACAAGAAAGATACGGAACCTCAGCATCAGCCAGTATAAAGCTCGTAGACGTCGCGTCAAAACAATCCATCGAAGCTGACTGGGCAGGAGACCTAGATGAGGGTAAGTCTACCACGGGATATTGGTTTACCCCTACCAGTGAACAGAAAAGGGAGGAGCGAAGCTGGCACGCGGAGTCTAGCTACTACTACACGAGTCCCACACACCACTCCCTTATCATAGGCAATAAAATGGCTAGGTCGAGACATGAAAGCAAAAGACCTCTTGTTAGCCTGCCATGGGGGGCAACCTCTGATAGTATAGTGGAGACCTTCTCCAACTCTTTAAATGTCCGTTCTGATCGGTTATAAAGAAGAAGACAAGAACTCAAGCATCCACTTTTAAACTCTTACTATTAATAGAGCGTCAGAGATCACCTCATCAATTAGCGGGTTTTGACAAATGTATCAAAACGAATCAACCAGTTCAGAGGTAAAATGGGAAAAGAACTCCAGGTGCAAACAAATGAATCATCTTTCGCACTTTGCACCTAGTTTTGGTGTAGTAGCCCTTTCATTTTCCTTATTAGCAGAGATAGGTAATGAGAACACCCAATAAAGTAGTGGTCAGTGAGCGGTGGTTTAACGAAGTCGAATGATTGATAATGATCTTCCTCTTATTGCCTCTAAGCCTTAGTATCATAGTGTTCAGAATCTAACTAATAATCTCTTTTTGAGGGGCTTAGGCTCACTTTACATCTTAGTTTCAAAGTCCTTCCTGATCTTGATTGGGACTCTAAAGCATAGCAGGATAATTCCGCCTTACTTTTTATTTAAATAAAGGAAAGACCTGAACACGATTCCGTAACACAGTATAGCCGTAAGAATAATGCTTGGTATAAATAACTCACTTCTTGGTCTTCGACCCCCTCAGTCACTACGAACGCCCCCGATCAGTGCAATGGGATGTGTCTATTTATCTATCTCTTGACTCGAAATGGGAGTCGGTTTGAAAAAGGATCTTAGAGTGTCTAGGGTTGGGCCAGGAGGGTCTCTTAACGCCTTATTTTTTCTTCTCATCGGAGTTATTTCACAAAGACTTGCCAGGGTAAGGAAAAAGGGGGAACAAGCACACTTGGAGAGCGCAGTACAACGGAGAGTTGTATGCTGCGTTCGGGAAGGATGAATCGCTCCCGAAAAGGAAT
>JAYMTG010000032.1:0-59691 GCA_036897565.1 Pelargonium exstipulatum | reverse complement strand
AAAAACGTCATTTCTGATAAACTCTACAAAAATGAATATAACGTTAATAGTTTATACTATGGAACTTTTTCGGCTAAGTTAGCTACGTTCGTATAAGACGACAAATTCAAATGAAATAGTAGTCTGTGTCTGCTCATTAGAACTCTTTTAAAACCCTTTTTCCTTTATGTTAATGAGGACCTTGTAATATTGAACTGGTCAAACAGAATTGAATCCTATGCTTATAAGTGTACCCTAGTATAAGCCCTCTCAGAATGAGTATGGATCTGGAGAGCTCTCTTTTATAATTTAGATTATAGCATCTTAACCAGTAGCTATTTCCTTTTGTTAGAAACATGGATTCTTTTTTCTTAGTATTCAATATCTAAAGATTCATCTGGATTACGAACTGACACTCGAAGAACCAGAAGCCCACGTCTTTCTTACTCTTCTTTTCTTTCTGTGTTTCATTTTCTTAATTTCCTTCATCATTAGAATTCCTTAAATAAAAAGACTCATTCGAGCATCCTGAATGCTCGTCCTGTTCCTGTATACTTCTTAATGTAGTTCAGTAGTTAAGTGTACGGGTTTAGTATATCTCAGTTTTCTATTCAGTTGTCAGTTGGTAGAGCATTGGTTAGTTTGCTTGTCGTGCGTGGGTTCGAATCCAAAAAAGCAAGAGAAACCTTGCCTAAGTAGAATTTCGTTTGATATTTAAGGTGTAGAAATCATACATGTGGATTTTAGTAAACGGAAGACCCATAAGAGCTGCGTTTATAGTGCCTGGGACTGGTCTTTCAACAGGGAAGGGGGTGAGGGAAGATAAGAAAGCTGCCTTATGAACTAGGAAACATAGCTATCTGTTAAATAAAAGAATCATTTTTACCTGGAGTTGAGTATCTATTTGTACGAGATAGTTCTAATTGTATTACAGTTGTTAAGGAGGACCCCTGTCCCTTCTTGTTGTTGAGATAGCTATTCTTGTTAGAGTCTTCTTGTAGCCTGTACTTACTAATAGGGTTTTGGTCCTGTTAGGAGTTCCTATAGTCTGACTTGTGAGGATTCTTAGTTGTCAGTTCCTTTTTCCTCAGTCTTTCTTCTCAATTTGTACTGGTTTTTACTTTTTAGTAATTCCAAAGCACTTTAGATTTATTAGGCAATATTTATCGTGGATCCTTAGAGTAAGGCAGTACAGGTAATACAAAGCCTAGCTATCAAGAAGAAGAAGACTAAGCTAATACAGAGTATAGGTACGAAGGTAGGTAAGACAACTAATACAAGGGAAAAGAAGCTCTAGTAACCCTTTTCTTATTACTTCAATCCTGGGTTTTTAGGCACTTGCTACAAAAAAGTATACAACTAGACACTGACATCTCATAAATAGGTATTAAGAACTGTTCTTAAAGGTCCATGGAACTCCACATGCATACGCTGTTGGTGGTTGGTAGCCTTAACCGAGCAATTAGTTGTAATATAAGAGTCTAGTTTGGAGAACATATTCCTAATTTCAGAGGGGTCTAATTGAAAGAGATCTGGAAATGTCTGGAGGTACTCAAATTAAAAAAAACTTCTTATACTAAAATGACTCTTAAGTTCCTTTACTAATTCGAAAAGTAGCAACAATATATAATATAAAGTAAGATCACTCTAGAATCCAATACTGTAAAATGAATACCTTGCTTTCATCATATACTGACACCTGAGTTTCAAATAACTAACCCTTGCTCTAAGTATTTATCTTATATACTTCTGTCTAAACATTATGAGTACAAACATACGGTCTACTTTCTTTGGGCCTCTCAGTTTTGCCTTGCTTGTAGCACCCTCTCGGGTGTTTCAAAAGTCAAACTCTTTCCTGGGTATAGCAGCACTTGAACCTGCGTCCGTTAGCCTAAAGGTCCCGTGGTCTACCAACTGAGCTGTATACCCACAAAAGAAATAAGAAATAGGGAAAGGATGGTTTCTCTTTTCTTCTCTTTTTTACTTAAGGTCTTAAGATTCTTTGAAAGTCTTGTAATAAAGCTAATCCAAAAACGAACTTGTTTTCTATATACGTAATTACACCTTTCTTCGCACGGATATCACTTCGTTACATAACTCAGAAGAGGTTTAGGTCCCCCCAGGTTGTACAATTGAAAGTCATTTAGTTATTCGAGCTCCGCATAATTAAGACCCTTCTTGTTAAATTGAGTTCGAGTTCTTATGTTACAGTCTGTATACTAGTAACTTTTTTATTGCGGTAAGTGAGACCTAGCAATTTTTGAGGGAGTACAAGGAGCCCATATCAGGTAGGAATAACTACAGATCTATAAGTAGGTATTTGAATAAGGAGCAAATCCTATATTGTTTGACTTGAAAAAGAAATTCTGCGATATGAAGTTCAAAAGAAGTCAGTTCAAATAGAGTGTTATACATTGTATCAAAATCTGGCTTTTTGAATCACTTATATACAAAATAGATTTAGATCATCCTTTGCAATGTCGTTTAGTAGTAAAAACGAGCATTACTTTTGTTTAAGTATTTCAAATGGTAAAGCATTGTTTCATGTAATCAGCATGCACAGGTTCAAGCCGTGTAATAGTAATTAAAGTACTCCTTTCATTAAAACAAATAGTATCACAAAATAATAAAGAAAGGTACTTCTCACTGTTTCCAGAAAGGAGATTCTTTATTTATAAACAAAAAACTTATATCTATGTCACCCGTGATTGCTACTGTCCTGAGAACAACTGGCTTAGCACAAAACACCGAAACTTGTAGAAATTTGGTATAAGTAAAAGCTTCCAATTTGCCTGTATTATGAGCCCCTTTGCCTGGATTTTAACTATCTAGTTGAAATTTATTAGCATTTTTTCCCAGGCAGTCCTTATATCAAGAGTCTTTTTGTTTTGTTGGGGTTAGTATTAGAATAAAACCTTCAGTAACACTCAATTTAGACAGTTTTTGTATGTTTATAACAAATTAAGTTACTCTAACCCTCCTTTTTACTAGACTCTACTTTAGTATAAAGTCTTCTAATTATATCGACGACAAACTACTTTTTGGTAACATGAGGATTCCTCTCTATAGTAGGGTAGTTGTATCCTCTGTAATAAGATCACTTTTGCCAATAAATACATCAGACTCCTCAAGTGAAGCCTAACTAAAATGTATACATGACAGGAACTCTAGTAAAAAGTTTGCTGTAGAATCCCCCGAAGCTAAGAAAAAAGCTCTTGTTTAGACACCTCGTTTATAGGGTGTTGATTTATGGACCCCGCCCCTTATTTTTAAAATTATATAGTAATAGGCTTATTCGACTAACTATAGTCGGACACCCCAGGGGAGGTGAGGGCCAACCACTGAAATAGCAATATACACATGTGAATCGTCTATCATGGGCTCTTTAGCATATCTTTTTATAAGTTTTTGGGGTGGGTAAATGGAAGATTCTAAATAGATATGAATAGTCCAAATTGTCTAGGCGAAAAAACTCGTTTTAGTATAATAAAGTTCTTCTATTATAAGCTGGCCAACTCCAAGATGTTTCGGTTTAAAGTAGCGAGGGTCTTTGCAGTAGAATTTTTAGTATTCTAAGTTTTTTATTAGTTTCCAAGATGGGCTTATACGGTAGTTAAAGAAAGTCTTCCTATAAAAAGGTAACTAAGAAGCTTTCCTAGAATCCTTATTTTTTTACAAATGAGGAAATCCTTTCATAGTTTGGATTTAAGTATAGAAAGTCTTTTCAATAGGGGAGGAATTCCCTGGGATACAGTGTAGAAAGGGCTAAAGAAAGAAATTAGGTGCTTAAAAACAATCCCTTTGTTTACTTTTCACTTTAGATGTCGTAATAATAAGGCGCTGCTGTAAAGAACACTGTGACAAATCTCAGAAGGGGTACTACTTCTTTCTAAACCCAAACACAGCCATTCTCTGAATAGGGTAATTCCTTTTTAATCTTGCTGGACTGTGAATGGAAGATAGCAGAAATATAAGTATAAAAGGATTCTATTGAATTGAATTATATACATGCATCACAGAAAATTACCCTTTTTATGTATTAAAAAGAAAAAAGGGTATCCTAATTAGCTGAATCTCTTACTGTACTTGTCGAGGAGGAAATTAAGAAATAGAGGCTAACTAGCTTGTCAATAAGGATAACTCTTAGGCAGTCACGCGCTATTAGAAGCTACCAAATAAGAGCATAAAGTATCCTTTTTCCGAAATGTAACAAGGGTGCTATATTCAGAATAAAGTTCTTGTACTAAGAGAAGATTCTTAATAAAGGATTATACCCTTCTGCCAAAGTTACAATAGTATTTTCTCGAACTAAGTTTTAGACATAGGCTATTTTAGAGTTTTCCCAAACCGATTGTATTTGTAAATAAGTATTCTAAGTATGAAGACCATAAATAATAGTAAGTTTTTGTTGACAAGTTGGGGTATAAAACGTAAGCTTAAGAAGTGGGAGGCTCCTAATTTTAGTGAATCTTATTTAAATATTCCTCAAAAGCTCAAGAAAACCTTATTTTTAGAAAACACCCAATCTAAGCTTCCGTGGATATGACTGTGGCTTTTTCTTGTATCTAATTATTATTCCCCAAGATATTCAACTAGATTTTTGAAACTTCTAGAGTATTCACGTTTGTGTATAGACTTCTTAGTCCCCGAGTATTCCTCTTTATTTAGTTTCTGCTATTTTTGCTTGATCTTCTTTATCCTGCTGTAGTTATTAAAGTGGGCTTGAACCTATGAATTCGTACTGAAATTATCCCGGTTTACTGAAGTAAATTCTAATTTATAGCCCTTATAAAATTGGTATAAGAATTGAAAGTTGTATCTAAATCCTTTAAACTTAAATTACCTAAATGATTTTGATGAAGAGATTTATTACTATATAAGTAATTTTAAAATTCACTAAATTGGGTTTTATCTTAAAGACTAGGATTTCTGTTATAAAAAAGTGTTGCAGGTAATACTAAGTCTAAGTCTAAGGGGGGATCCTTTGGCAGTAACAAGGGACCGGTGGAGTATTAAGGTAAGATTTTTATCGCTAGTTATGGATTATATACAGGTTTTGGTATTCCTTATTTTATAAAGATAACCTACTTCTATTGATTGAAGGAACTCTGTGTTTTTGTACTCTCAAGTATTAAGAATCCAAAATTATAAAGTTAAGTTCCAAAGTATATAACTAAAGGTCCTAAGCCGAATCTTAGAACAAAGTACAGCTTTGATTAACTCCTCTGAAAACTGAGCTCAAAATATAGAACTCTTTTTTCTAGCTACTCTTAATTAAAAACAAAGTTGAGTCTCATACAATCTAAGCGACTTTTAGGTACACGTTATAAGAACCTAAGATAAAAGATATTAAATACTTCTCTAAAGAATCACCGGAAATCCCAAAAGATAGGTCTAGTATTAGAAACTCCTAATGATATAGATAACCTCAAAATTTAGAGATGTGCCCATGTCTATGCCCTGTATATAAATAGTATATAAATAGGAGGCGTTCATTTTACTTATTAAAAGCTGTCTGTTTGTTGGTATAACCATTCCTTTTTATTACGGGTTGCGTACATTTCGGAGTTTTCACAATTGGTTGACCCAGATTCCAGATTAAAGAAAGAGTACTTGTTTAACTAGCTATAAAACTATAAATTTTTATTATCGGTAATGAAAGATGAGTCTCTGTTTCTCGTATGAATAGAAGCCCTTTTGTTATCGAAAGGTATTCTCTTTATTTGGTATCATTACCGTATGGAACGTTTGAATTGATTCCCGAAACAGCAGGAGTAAAAGAAGGAATGCTGCTAGTAGCTCAAAGAAATATAGTTTGATAGGGTCCTTTTCTTTTAGTTTACTAATTTGTGGAAAGATCTCTTAGATCGAAAGGAAGTCAATTAACGGAAGTTTGAAAAGTCTTCTTTGGAATGAGGACAGCCGCCTTTTTGTGTTACACTATGATGAACAGAATTATAGTACTCGGAACTAACTCAGCTTAACAAAGCAGTTGGATACAAAGAGCTATACCAACGATCCCCGTAGCTGTGATTCAAAATAAGATATTCTTGGATTTATTGTATAAGGAAATTTCCGTAGATAGTCGAAATTTTATACTATTACTAGAAAAATCTTTCTCATTTTTCAAATATTCCAGGGGAGTTACAGGGATGGGGTAATACAAATGCGCTCATTGGGGTTGCAATCTCAAAATTTTTCTTTAGAATTCGCGAATAATCACCGAGATCCTTTCATTTTAAGAATGTTTCTAATAAAAGATCAACTATAAGACGAAATACAGAATCTTTTTGTATTATTGGAGCTCTCACAAACTGGAAGTAACCCAAATTCTTTTTTGTAGAAATAGCAAAAATAGGTATACGCAAAACATAGGGTTAATGAAAATTAGAATAAGTTCACATTACTTAAACTCAAGGACATCGCTTTAAACGAGCCCCTTCTTCACCCCGGCTAAGACCCTTTATATACACACGGAGGGATTTATGTAGAGAAGAATAGATAATTGTACATTTATTTTTTACAGGCGTCCTTTTCGAGCGAGGTGTGCAAGCACCTAATTGGCAGCAAAAAGAGTAAGGCCTATCACTTGGGTTTTGCCCGCTTTTTCTAAAGAACGGGCTTGTTGCTGGGGACAAACTATATTACTTCTTGTTTTTTATAATGAAAACATAACAAGATAAATAGAGGAAATGCTTTTTACTCAGTTCAGTATTAGGAATCTGGGATCTAACGCATGCTGTTTTTATGACAAAAAGAGGCCTCTTCTACAGGGAATTTCGGAGTAGGAATTCCGCGGATAAGGCGGGTCTTTTATATACAGTACCAAAGTACCACTTAAAATAAAGAATCCTTTGATTTAAAATACCAAAAGTTCTACTTGTAACAAATTGACTTAATATGTATTCCCTTCATTAAAACAAGCACCAAAAAGCCTGTCTCTCCTAGACTAGAGTGTAGAATGCCCAAAAGCATTTGAAGGCTTCTTCTAGATTCAAACAAATTTTCTTCACTGCGCGCGGCATGCTGGTTTCCTTCAGAGGTTCTGGATTAGACGCTATCGATATCCTCCCCGCGGTTTAGACCCTTTGTGTACTGTCAGTAGTGACTATACAACATTAAAAAAATCCTTATTAAACCGGGAGAAAGGAATATCCTAGTAAGAACCTTACCGTTTGCATGGAGGATTCCCTTTTGAATTAGGTGCAGCGGAGAGTTTAAAATATTTTCAATTAGTGTACTAAATCTCAAAAGAGGACAAGCCCCATCTATAAACGCTACACAGAAGCTTGAAGTATAGCTTTACCATTAGGAACTTTAGACCGTCTTTATCCTTAGCTATTGAATGAATTAGATATCCTTTTTTAACTCCTGCATTTTGAAAGAAGTAGGAGTTCCTGCACTTTGGAAATCCGATTCTTACTTGGTACAATTCCTTCTTTTGAGTTGAAACTGGAGCAGTTTTAAGTATTAGTGTAGAAAAGCTGGAGTAAGATCCCTAAGTTGGCGTGTAAATTTAAATTAAGGAATAACTATTATCTAGATATACTCATTTGTGGTACCGATAAAAAAAAGAATGGTTATATGATAGATTCAGACTCTTCTGTACTAAACTAAAAAACCTAAGGTATAGTAAAGTTTACTTTATTAGAACTTATAAAAAGCAGCTTTCAGTCTAAATATTTAGAGTTGTTTGATAAAGAAGACCCTGGATCTGGTTTTGTACGAAAAATAGAAACAGGATTCCCTTGCTACTAGTAAACACCTGTAAGTTGGAATTTTAGGTTACATTGTTGTATTAAGGAATTGCTTTTTATTTTATATCCCTATGGGCTCCAAAACAAAAAAGGGATATTTGCACCCCTATAACTTAGCTTTCCTAATCACATATTGAAGCTTAATAATAAAAAAGAACTCTAATCTACCCGGTTTTAGAAGCCGGATTTGAAGCATAAAAAGAGTAAGCTCCCGTTAAGTAAAATGATTAAAAGTTAGGAAGTGCTTTTTGAGGTAATCCGCTGAGCTGACCGAGGTAACTTTGTATTCAAAAACCCTTGCATATCTAATAATCTAGAGATAGTAATAAAATTCTTATCTGGAGTTCGGCGAAACTGAGACCAAATTAGGTATTTCGAAGTTGAAGAAAGTCCTTAATCATTATATAAGTTAAGTGCATTTTGAATAGCATTCTTCAAGGTACCTTTCCCGTATAACACACTTTAAGAATTTACAGCAATTTTTCTATGTACGCCCTAAATTGAACCTTGGGATCCCTACTAAAAGTGCTTCTAGAACTATTTTTATATCAATAGGCTCCTCTTTATTAAACGAGGTTTATATCGAGAGGAGCTTGTTAAGTAGGATTTGCATCACGAATAGGATAGGACAAGGCTTTCTTGGGAAAAACCGGACCTGTTTACTTTACTTTATATCATGTAGAGGATACGGCTTTTGCTTTGAGTGCAATAAATCTAGTGCTTTCTTCCCTTATACTCTGCATATTCCCTACCGGGCACACCAAGTACTCCTAGGCTTTTTGTTTTTACGAGGGTATTTCGTTAACCCAAGCGGATGGGGAGTCCAATGCAATATCTTTTGTTGATAATATTCAAGCTTTTGGAACAAGAACCTGCCTGGAAACTGCGTAATTTTAACACAGAGCTAGCAAACTAGTGACCTACTCAAGCTTAAACTGAAATCTAATGAAATTAGTAAAATACTTATTTATCTGAACTAAGAATTAAGACCGCGAGTGCTACTATATTTTAGGGATTCCTATCAAATTCCTTCAATTTCTTTTTCCAGAGTGCCTTTACTTTCACTATCAATGAAAGCAATAAAAATTCTTATATACGAACATTGTCCTTACATTCAAACACGAGTTAGTGTACCTAAAAAACAGGTTGGTTTTGTGTGTACTTTTGAAGTTTTTCTATTTATAATAAATTCTTTACTTTCTGGAAACGCCTTTGTCTGTAAAAATACCATTTTTCTAAACTAAGCTCTAACAGAATACCTAAAAAAGAATACTTGAAAAGAATGTAAGAGCTTTCCTATAATTCTGGAACTGAGCAAAAAGAAATACCGATTAAATAGAAAAGGGCCCCAGTTACTCTCCCAGAATAGTATTTATCAAGACAAGAGTTTATAGGCACTCTGTAAAACTGTACATCTAAAGCCTTTAGGCGTCCGGTTGACTATATTTTCATTTAATTCTTTGCCCTTATCCCGGTCTTTTGAATCCCCTTCGTTTTTTAATACTTTCTAACTCCTTGAACGAATCTTTAATTATGAAATGAATTAGCAATCTCTAAACCGCACCCCAGAGCAAGAGCTACTCCTCCCATTTCTAAGTACCTATATAACTTAAGATGCTAGACTAAGTTTCCTTGTTATTTAGTTTAAAAAATGTAATTAACCTAAAACCCTAGGATTTATAATGCGCTTCAATATGAAAAGCACTGACCCCAACCAAGAAACTTGCATTTAATTCTGCTATTTCTGAAACTGAAGTAAATACTAAGAGTTTTCATTATCTATATATCCTGGAATTTATGCCTTTCCTATACTTTTGTGCTATACCTAGTTTTCAATTAGTGGACTCTTTTCTCTTTAAAAGGAACCGAGGATATTTATCTTTCACAGAATAGGATCCTTAAAAAGGGTCTCTCTTTTTCATTTTTAGAATCTGGAATTTAGTATTTACTTATACATATAATTTCGTAAAATATACAGAAGTCAGAAAGTACGTTCCCCTGTATACTTTCAAAAGAACCTTTTCGGTATTCTATCTAGTAGGGTTCCCTGTATCTATACTATAAATGGACAGACGAAAACGTTTAGAATGAGTTTCTGTAGATATTTTATTATTATTATTGCGAGTATTATTCCAGAGTCGGAATTTTTTAGTTGTTTTTGAAAGTAGATTTAGCTTCTTTATGCCTTTATGTAAAAAGGATGCCCTGAGAAAGTCGCTTAAAGAGGAATTTGGGTAAGTGTTTATTTAAGGAAATTCTTTCTCTTATAGAAATAAATTGAATAGATATAAGGGATATTCCAGGCAAAGCCAGGATAGTATATTAGAGTTTTTTAAGTGGTACTCTTTTAGAAACTAAAACCTCTACCCCGGGAAGGCAAGACTGGGTCCTGTAGAGAATAAGGACGTCTTGTAACTCTTGAGGTATTACTTACAAACCAAAAAACTGCAACCCGCAGCTTTCTGAAGCAATTGAAAAGCAGTCCTCCACATCAGCTTTTGGTCCTGCAAGACTTCAAAAAGAAACTCACTAGCGTCGGGACTTCTATAGGGACTTTTACATATTAAAATGATCTTGATTTCCCTTGGATTAAAGAAGATACGGGATCCAGTAGAGATTTGCTGGATAAAATAACATACTTTTAGTGAATACTTTTTTCTTTATTTCCTGCCTTGTGTTGAAGCCATTAATGGGGGCGCTCTCCTGCGAGGCCTTAAAGGTTTCCTAAGCCTTGATCATATATTATTATCCTTAGGTCCGTTTGTTTGAGTTTGAATTGGAAATCCCAAAATTCAGAGGAATCCAATCAGGTGTTTTTAGTCTAAATTGCCTAATTAGCGGTCTTTATAAGGAAAAGTAAACTATAAGAATACCGGACTGGTAACACATATGTGTTTTATAAAGTTATTGTAGGAATTATGTCGTGTCGTTCGAATATCCTGTGTCGTTTACTTCAATAGGTAATTTCGAAAGCTGAGTTGACAAAAAACAACGGATTCAGACCAACCCTTATCTGAAGTATCTTTAGAGAAGTAAACAATTCATATAAAAATTCCTCAAAGTCTTTTTAGTTGTATAACGTGAGAGTCCCTTGCTTATATTAAACTTGTGTTAACATAATATCGCAGTACTGACTCCGGAGGGGCTCTTTATACGGATAGGAAACTGGTACTTGGTTTTTAGTTATAATAGAGTATTCTTATTCTTGGCAGTGACCCGAGGTATTTCTTACCTAGCCCGAATACATTTAAAAGGAGTTTCTAAAGTGAGGCCCCCTCTATTCTTAATAAACCAGATTGGCAATATTTGAACCGCGGATTTACGTCTTTAAGGACACTCTGTAATAAAAAAAATGAATACATTATTTAAGTCATTCTATTCTACTAAGAATAACCATGAAAAGCGGGAGCGGTTCGAAGACTCTATATGAACGTCTTTTTTATACCTTTAAAACCAGGGATACAGGAGATTCTAAAAGGGGCCTGGACTCTGATAGTGCAGAAATTCTTATGTCTAAAGTTCGCACTCTATATACTTCTGGGAATCGGTTTAGTTGACGGGTAGTAATAAAGAGAAGGCGCTGGGAGAGGTCTCTGAAGAGTAGTACAAATTAAAAGACAATGGGAGAAGCATAGCTTTTTAGAAAGTTAATAGGTTACACATGCTTTTGAAGACTCTACTACAAAGGGTAACCGGAAAAAAACCTAGTTACAAGTCTGTCGAAGGCTCGAATCAAGTACCTCTAGCTTAGGTAGGCTCGTATTTTTTTTTTATTTTAAAACAAATCTCTCATAGAAGCTTGAATCCCGGTGTTTTCGTAAACCCTTTTAGTACTTACTATTATGAAAACTCCCTCAATCAAGGTACACCTAATGCATAGGAGATCCAGAAATGTACATAATCTAAGGAAACTGTTTACTCTCATATCGGATTCTATTAAGCCTACGGTTTTCTAAAAAACTTAAGTCAGTTATCTTAAAATAGTTTGCGTTTTCATAACTGGGTATCCCGACTGCGGGTCTTAATACTTAGGGAGCCCCATGCTATATTGATTTCATTTCCGTGTTTACACACTGCATTTCGTTTGCACAAACAATAAAGCTTATCTCTGCTTGAGCTAGAAGAGGTTTCATTTATATGAAATCTCATCGTACAATAGCATTGTTCCTGAATTTTATGTTCTATTTGTGATAAACTTAAACTCTGATGCGTCTCAACTAGAACCTCCTCTCCAGGGCACTTAGGTATAGCAAATCCATCGTAAACTGAGTGAATATATTTGAATCCTTTAATTTACTGTAAAAGCCACGGCTCTTATCTTCAGTTCCAAAAAGGGTTCTTTTTTAGAAAGTCTTCAGAACACGTATTTTAGAGGGTAATAAAAATATATTTTCTACTTAAGCGATTACGTTATTCGCCCGGAGTTTCCATATGTTTCATAAGAGGTACAGCTCTTACTAAATATAGAATTATTAAAGGGTTCCTGTGTATTTTTACAACTGAAAATCAGAATTAGAAGAAATCAACCTGTGAACCAAGTTTGTAAGCCACTTCTACTAAGAAAATAAGGAATTTCATAGGATAAAAGCTCCTACTTTCATATGTCAGCATTCCGTCTAAAAATCCCTCGCAGGACCTTTTTTAAGGAATTCCCACAGCATTGCTTTTTAACCCCTTCCAGGAAAAAACTTTCCTTTTGTATCACAGAAAAATCAGCTCACTCAATTGATAAAGATAAAGAGCGGGTATACCTTACGAAAAGCCCATAATAAGGGCAGTTCCTACGTGTCCGGTTAAGAATTTTCCGGGCATAGTGTTAGAGAAGAACGAATCACTTATATCGAATAGGCCTCTTTTTTTATTATGCACTCTCCTAATAAAAGACTAAAAAATGACCCATTTCTTTTTCATCTGGCTAGTCAAAGTTATAACCAGTAAGAATTTAGGGGTTCAACTCCTACCTCCTACCATTATTTAAGAATGAAGGAAACTCTCTTCTTATAACAGGAATCTCCACTAGAGAAAGCGTGTTTTAACCTAGGAACCGGCCTAGTACGTGACACCTCTATCCCTTTATCTCTTGACTTCGACTGAACATAAATTTGTCTTAAAGACAAAGGCTATTAACCACTTTTTAGTTAGAGACTCTCTTAGAAGGGGCTTCTTATAAGACTTTCAAAACCTCTTGTAATAACTAGAGTTCTTCTGGTTTTCGGGGTCGTGCAGGGTGCTCGTTGAAATATTAGTTATGCTATTTTACTGATAGTAGATTGTCTAAAAAATTTACAGAAGCTTTTAAAGGTGGCTTTTAGATACGCAATCCCCTTGAGAACTCTACGTCTATTTTAACACTAGAATAACAGTACCTAAGTTTCTATCGATTTAGAACATATGATTTTTCTAGGGGTGCTTAGAAAAGCAAAACTTACAAAAGAGAGGTAAGCTTCATAAGTTAGCTTCTCTTTATAAAAGTATACAAAATGGCTCGAAGCCCGGCTTGGTCTCCCTGAGTCCTAAAAAAGGAACTTGAGAGTACAATAGCAAATAAATAAAGATTTGTTTTAACAGCTTTACTTTTTTAATATTTATTTTATAATCTTTAACAAGTAAGAATCCTTGAAGCAATCCTTTTGAATAGGTTTTGAATAGCCCAGCTACTACTAGCTATGAGGTATACTGACTAAAAAAGAGAGACCCGAGAAGTGTATGAGAGAAAGAGACTATTCTTATCCCCCCTTATATTACGAGCTAAATAAAGAGTTTGTCAAAGAATCTAAGAGAAACCCTTAGCATTAGACCAAGAAAACTTTAAATGGTTTTTGTATTCAAGGAGATTAGTCAGTATTTATTCTCAGGAAGCTTCTTATATTGATCTGGGTAGTAACCTTGTCCATTTAAAAAGCTGAATTGGCAAATATAAGAGTCGAGGGATTGTTTTGCAAATAGTAGGGAATTTTTCAGTCAGTAAGAGTCTTTACTAAAAAAAGAATCTAAGGGAACCTAGACTTTTTAGAGATAAAGCAGAATCTTTATATCGTATAGGAATTCCTAAGAGCTTCTTTTCCCGGTAAGAGAGTGCCAGTGTCTTTTTGGAATCTTATTTGTTTGATTGTCATCTCAAACTTAACTATTAATTTGTAGCTCCCTCCTTTAACAAACTCCTTATCATGGCATTAGAATCCGTGGACCACCAGCTCTCTCTAAAAAACGAGATTCATTATTACACTTAAAGCTATAGCTCTGAGACTATAAAGACCCGGAGATCCGGGCTTGGCGGTGGATATACGGATAACAAGATTTTAACCCGCGGCATGTCGGGAAAGAGAGCCCTGATCTAACCACCGAAAGAATCACTTTTTAGAGCTACTCCTCAGTCTTTAACAAAGGATAAGTCCTATCTGAAGAGTTCTCCTAAATACTGATGATAGATAACAAAAGGTAATGTTCAGTACACTTACTAGGAATATCCATTTATATATTTATGAGCTTCCGCCATTTTCAAGGGTTGGGTTTTTAATAAGACTTTACTGGAGCCTCATCAGGACTCAGTAGTAGATTTCCTTGGTCTTAAATGCTTTAGCTAGCAAAGGTTATAATTCTATATAGATTACACTGACTTTTTGATTTATATCTGAATAATATATTCATTTCTCAAGTAGAACGAGGAGCGAACCAGATATAGGTGTTTTCTCAGGGTCTTGGCTTATGTTATCTACTACTCCTATATATGCTTTTGTGTTCCCCTTAATACAACTGAAAATGATTTATTCTTAGAGAAATCTTTTAGATTTTATAGTGAACTGAATTTACTTGAAATTCATTATAAAAAGAAAAAGGGGCTAAAGAGCTTCATTTAGATTAGTAACCTGGGACTTGCTTGTATAAAATAGGAAGCTTTGGAGGTTGAACAAAATACTAACAAAATACTAAAGGGCGTGCCGGCGCTTCAAGTCGTACTAGATTTGGAACACTTTTGTGAAATTTACTGCTATCCTAGGCCAGTTGGATAAGGGAAGACGGCACTCTTTGATGAAGATCAAAATAAGAAAGCTGAGACTCACGCTTGGAAAATGCAAGAAAATCCCTCGCGTGGAATTCTGATTACACTCTCTTGATATTAGAGTCTCTAAAAAAGCCAAGTTACTTCCACTATCCAAGGGGAATTTTACTAAACAAGAAACAAGAAAAGTATTAGATAAGACTCTGGGTACTCTGGTTATGTCCCACTAACAGAACTTCCTAAAAGAAACTGAGTCGTTTAAACTGAATCTCACAGCCCTTTCTACAGCCTTGATTGAATATCCTTAAAGTACTAAGCTTTCTAAAAGTAAGTAGCTCTTTATACTTTATAGTAGAAACAAGAAACTTTCTTAATAGAGTCAGGCATGCTTGAGCTTCTAAGAAATAAGAAGAATCGGGCAGAGGTCTTACAAACAAGTTTGCCTTTGCTGGTTTAAAATAGAGTAAGATTTCCGGCTTACTTAGCCTATAAATTGTCGCTTTAGTACTAATAATAGATGAATCTAGGTATTTCTTGTACTTATAAAGTTTCTTTCATCGTTGCTACTTTGTTAGTTTCATTTGTTCTTTGCATTAGTAAAGAACTTGACTTAGAATTGCTTTTTGCTTAGTTTGAAATAAGCTTTTTTGCAATAAGTGTAATAAAAGACACAATAGAAGAGGTAAACTTTTTTTAGAATTTAAGTAAAGCTAAAGCCTTAGCTTATAAATTGAAGTCATCCGTAAGGGAAGGACCTAAAAGGAAGAGTTAGTAAGAACTACAAGACAACAAGTATTTCACTCGGTAGAACACCTTGAAAAGGAGTTGCAGGGACTTGGTTCAATGCGGATTGAGAGAAGGAAAATGAGAACAGGACTTTCACCGTGTTGAATCAAAAACCCTTGATAGAGAAGGAGAGACCAAAAGAAAGATTCCAACAACCGGTGCTCTACCAACCGAGCTATACACTCTGAATAAGTGCTTGAGGAATTGGCCTTAATAAAGGGCCTCTGCAACTTGTGAGGAAATGATGGTGAAAGGGGGCCTAAATGGATTCTTTATACTTTCTGATTCATTAGATTCTTACTTGTTAGGGGTTATTACTTAAAATTCCCAACCTAATAAGTACAAGAATAGGTACGCATTGGTTATAAATATCCTGTGTTATTTGAGGAATTTCTGCTACGTGGTATTAGTGCAACATATCTTAGAACCCCGGTTTCTATTCCAGGTCCGACTCAACAGAAATTATTTGATAGGTCTCTAAGTTTCTAGTTCACCGACCTTTACGAGTACTCTTTACTTCTTTGTAACGGCTCGCACTCTATTAGATTAGGTAAACACTTTTAAGAATTTAACAAGGTCTATCATAAAGGAAAGGGAAGCTTAGCAACACGCGAATGGATTGAAGAGAAAGGAGGCCCAGAGTTGAAGAAGATTCACTGCTAAGAATTAGAACAGAGGGCAAGCGGATAGACTATTATAAGTGGATGATTCTGATTTCAGGTTTAAGCTACTTACGAAGAACAAAGAGAAACAGAGATTAAGGAATCAATATAATTCTCTTGTTTGATAAAAATTGAACTGTGTTTATACAGTAGCTATCCAACTCGAACCTTTGACATGTACTAAAATCAAGCTACGATCTAACCACTTCAAAATACTAAAAAGAACATACACTTTGAGACTACTTAGTACGTTGGAGAATATACACTATAAACTATTACTTATATAATATCAGCTTAAAGTAAAGGAATCTCGCGTACAACAAAGGATTCAGAAACAGATGCTAAGAAAAGCCTATTAATTACCAAAAAAGCTGCGTTTCCTAGTTGGTAAGATAGCCCTTATAAGGACGGGTCTAGCTGTTAATAAAAAGATACAGGTAGAGAGTAACAAACAGGTTAAGGCATTAAGTTAAGAAATCAATATAGCTTCTGTGTCTATAGGTATGTACTATCTAGAAGACTTCCATTACCTTTACTCCGATACGCTGCAGTCAGGAGGAATAATGTCTAAATGACTTACACTCCTCCTATAGTAATAATAAATAAGAAAGAGGCGCGAAGCCCTTAAACTAAATACAACTCCTATACTATCTATTCTATTCCAATTAAAACTCTATTCTATTACTATTTATTAAGAATATACATACATAAGTAACTGAATAACTATTTAATACGTATATTTTATTTCCTTAGCTCTCTTAGCTTACAAGAACAATAATGGGATAACTATATTTTTCGGTAAGGACAGTGAAGGAAATACAAAGAGTGGAAAAGAAGACTAATACAATAACCTCATTCTCTACGGTCTGGTCGAAAAAAGTAAGCATCTCCTATACAAGTACCCTCTAATGTCAGTAACTATAGAGTACAAGAGGGTCTTTATCCTAAGACAATCGCAAGGTACTTTACAAAAATATAGGAGAATTGAGGTTAGGGAACAAAGCTGCAAGCAAAGGCGCTTAAAGTAAGCTATCCAACAGAAGGCAAAAAGTACAGGTAAGCTTTTCCTTATTTCAGGTTTTGGAGTATACTTTTTTATGTGTTACAACATTTTAAGAACTTTCGAAAAAAGGAGCTGTGTTCAGTTCAATTTAGGAGGTCAATCTTAAGCTACCAATTACTTATTAAAAAAGAGATCTAATTCGAGGTTTCTTTAGTAGCAACCAGATTACTAGGAATGAATCGACTCAAACCCACGACACTTTAAAAGTTTAAGTGATCCCGCTTTAACTAGCCTTATAAAAAGGACCTCTTTATTGACTAAGTAGAATTTCCGCGTTCTCTAATAAACAGGATTAAAGACCTATTCCATTTCTACCTTTTTAAAGCTATAAAACAGAGTAGTAAAGTAGATAAGAGAGAGTCCTTCTTATATGGTTTCCTTCCTTACTTAACTATACAATATTAGATCCCTCAGTAATCTTGGATTAAAGACTCCTGGATTCCCTTTTTTACTGGCAAAGAACTCAGTTCCTTAGCCTTTAGTTAAATAGACCTGAGCCTAGACTTTTAACCAAAATCTACTTTACCTTGCAAAGACCCAACCAAGATTGAGTACTAAACTTGTGAGGAGCCCTCTTTTCGTCAAGACAATAATGCAGTTAATCCTAGTCAATTTTTCTACACCCGAATAAGTTGACAGCTTTCTTTTTAGGAAGAACTCGGAATGAATGTAAGAGCTCCTCACTACTACGCGAAGCTGGACTAAGCTAAGGTATCCTTTACAAACTTAGGAGGGATCCCGGCGATTTGATCAAAAGAACTAATTCAAATAAAGATTAGCTTATGGACGAGGGTCTTTTCTGGAAAAGAGTCCTGTTAGTAAGCTAAGTTAGGAGTACTAATGTAATACTTTATCCATTTTGGGTACACTTAAAAGAGTAACAAACAAGTACTCGGTCATAAACCCGTCTTGAGATATTGCACCCCTTTATCTTAGTAAATATTTGTTAAATTCGAAGGACTTCTCAATATTTTAAATAGATCACAGCCTTGGCTAAGGAAAAAGATCAACTTAATAAAGAGTTAAAAGAATTTCTTGGTATAGTAGATTCTACTTTAGATCAAAATACCCTAAAAGGAAGCTGAAAAGAGCTTTATTTATAAAAAAGTATTGCAAGTAAATAATAAGGAACGAATTATATGGTTTATGCGCGCACTGACCGGTGTATTTCGAGAGAAAGGATACTCGTTGGGTAGAGAAATTAGTAACTGCACTATAAATATGTAAATATAACAGGCACTTTAGTGAGAAAAGTTGATAGTTAGTTCTAGAATTTACTTTTTTAATAGTCAACCTTGGGAGTATGTTTTACTCTAATGTTATTTGGGGCCCGAGTTGTTCGAGATAACTCGTGGTAAGATTTTTTCACTTTATACAGCTTGCTCAAATTCTTTATAGTTTTTTCTTAAGTTTAGAGGCTAGTTTCTCAGGGATTGTTTCAGTGTCAGTCTACTAAATAACTAATCAGAAACTTTCTAGAATTCCATTATTAAGAAAGGTAAGATAGCAAGGTATAAGTATTGAGAGATAGCGATGAGTCAGAGTATAACTAAGAGAAGCTGGTTGTATAAGAAGTTAAGAAGTGTTATGGGAACCCTTCCCTTGTGTTGTGGTATTCCTGTATTCTGTAGCAAAAGTAAGATAAAACCTTTGGTTAAAGGCATTAGGAAGAATATAAACAACCCAGCCTTAGTTCTTTGCTAGTTAATAAAGGAGGAAGTTTAGCTAATTTCAGTTTCTGCTTTAAAGACCTTTCAAATCTAGTAACTTTGGTATTATTCTATTGAATTTGTATTCCCTTTTCTTTAACATTTCTAAAAGCCTTAATGTTATAAAGGGAATTCTTATCTATAAAGAGTGCCCCTAGCTTCTTTTTAGTAGTACAAGGTAATTTTACTTGCTGAACTTAAAAGATGTTTAAGAGTAAAGCTTTGGCAGGGTCTAGTAGTCTCATTCTCTTTCTAATAAAAGCTCCCTGTTAAATTGGAAGCTTAAGCTTTAAGCTCGGCTCGAGTCAATTAGGAATAATAACACTTTCTCCGATAAGTAAGCTAAGCAGAGAGTCCTTTTAGAATGTAAGGAATTTAAGAGAGGGCATAACAGTAGAAAAACGAAAATTAAATTGATAGGGAAACTTGACTGACTCATTAAGATTCCTTTGTTTACTAGAACCCTCTAAGCCCAAGAGAAGTCATCGGAAAGAGTACTCCTTAACCTTAAGTTAAGAAAACAGCATAACCCTTGACGGTTTTTTTAACAATTTTAGGCTTTCCTTCCTTTTTTTAGATAGAACTTAATATTTTTTATTTTCCAACGGTTTCTAATTGTTATTTTCACCTGCTATAAATTCCAAAAACCTAGCTTCTCGATTTCAGGAATCCTGACTTAGTTAGTTTTATAACCTTGTTTAGTAAAAACTGACCTTGGGTTTGTACTGTATTAAAAAGGCCCTATTCATCAGCCTTTTATATTAGAATACTCAGTAACTCTAAAGTTAAAGTTTCTACAATGTCTAATTAGATGGGAAACCCCAAAAGCTCCGAGTACCGCAAAAAACTTTATTAAAAAAAGATATCCTCGTCCCTAAACTCTAAAGAATTCCGTATTCGATAAAAGCATATGCCTTCAACAAGTTTTTTGTAAGAGAACCTCTAGTACTTAGCAAATCCGGTTAAAAAGGGTTTTTACTGTTCGCATAACTAGTATAGTACAAGAAGAGACCTAAGTAGACTTTCGTAATATAAGCTCCTAAGCAGAAAAGAGTCCTTTTTATTACATACTTTATTCTAATCTGCTGTTCAAGTTTCCCCGGGAATGCTTTCTATATTGTTGTAAATGAAACGGGAATTTTTTTATTCTGGGTTGAGTAAGTTAGCTCTTAACTTCAAAAGCATTTAGAATTTGCTGTGCATATTCAGTAACAGGAGTCTCTTTTATCTCTTCGATTTAGGATGGATTAAGTTTAATTAAAAGCTTTCCGTACAACGTAATATAACTTTAGAAAGAATAGCGTGCCTTGCTTATTAGGAGTAATACTTCCTTTTTTATGAGTAGCATATGACGAGATCCCCTAAGTATTTCATTTTGATAATTACACATATCAACCTAAAGCATAACTCTTGAAAATATCATATGAAACGGGCTCTCTGTTAACTAAAGAATTTTATTTGCCTGTCGCTGTCTTACGGCGAAGACAGAATACTCAGTATAATCAAGGATAATCATCGTAGCATACTAAGCAAAACCGAACAAGTTTTCTTGTTATTAGGTAAAAAGGAATACTCGCTACCACTTCGTGTAAACACTTCCTTCTATTCTCTAGCCTAGAACTTGAATAAATAAGAAAAGCACTACCTATAAAATATTCATATAATTATATATGACAAATCTTTGTGATCCTTTTGTAGTTAAAAAATCCCCAAGGCATCTATTCTAATACAAATTCAGAAAAACTGAAACCGTAAACGTTTTACTTCTTTTTTAATGCGTGAGAAAGTGTGGAGTCTAAAGTACAAAAAATTGGTAAGGAGATCTTAACTATTTTAAGGGGTAGCCAATTCTTACAAGATAGAAACTCCTTAAACATAAAGTAAGTTTGAGATGAGAAGATAAGAACTTTATTATATAAATTTTCTCACCAAGGATTAGGGCTCTAAAGTCTACCAAGATCAAACCAATCACAGGGAAAGACAACCAGAACTAGCTCGAGTATTTAATATTTCAAAAACTTTACATTCATTCCCTAGTGAAAAGTAAGATTTTGAACCAACCGGAACCAAGTACTTTTGAGACTTTTTTGGTCGGTTGAATCACCACTTCAAGTCCGGGCTAAATGAAAGCTTTTTTTTCTGATAAAATATAGGTTTTTTGCTTATAAGTTACGTCCCAAAGATTTTTTGATTATATAACTAAGTTTTGTGAGGGAGATATTAAAGGATTAAAACATTAGTCCATTTTAAGAGTAATATTCTTAGTGGTTTGGCTATTGAGTTTTGTTTGGTTTAATGCAATCGATCAGTACCCTAGTAGCCGGTATCAGTCCTATATGTCGAAATATTTACCAAATGCTTCTTGTGCCAAAGGCAAAATCTTTACCTTTTTATTGTATGATACGTAGCTGAAGGTTTTCTTAGATACACACATTAAAAAAACAAGGTAATTAAAAGATTCAAACACTCGCTAGGATTTCTTAAAACACAAGTTAGAAAGTCTAAGTTTGTGCTCTGTTCGTTTTAAGACATTATTTATAGCCTTTCTTTATTTAAAAAGTTCCTATAACCCCTTGGACTATAGAGGGCACCTCTGCAAAGAGTACTAAGGAGATGGGGGTCCTTTCAGTTAAAGAATTGTTCTAACCACTTTATTTTAGGAACCAACTTCAAATCCCTCTTCAGTAGCTTGTTCGCCGAACTAGAAATCCACTTGCTCTTTGCAAATCTAAGAAGTCAGTCACATAAGGAAGTCCTCTTAAAGACCCTGTACTCATTAGGAACCGACTCTAAATTCTTTGCTTTAAAAGTGACTCTTTCATTGCTAATGTCCTCAAGCTCTTTCTCTCTTTTGCTAAGTTTGACTTCTAGACCAAGGCTAGATTCTAATGGAAAAGCTGGCTGACCTTGATGGTAAAAACATAAACCTCTCTTCTTTGTTGAGTATAGTATAGTCCTAAGAATTGGATAGATAGTTTAGGATTTGAGTCTCTTTAGTTGTAGCTTACGAAGTTCTTAGAAAGCATTCTTCTGATAATTGAATTGTGTATAGCATAGCAAGTAAAGGAGTTCGGATAAGTAGCTATTATATAGAATACCCTTCCTTCACTGACTTTGGAATAAAGGTCCTAGCTCTTTCGCAGGAAGGTCAATGCATTCCAGGCCAAGGCTTGTAAGTTTACTAGCGTAAGTATGACACTTTCTGATTCCAGTTTAGAACATATACATATAGAGGACTCTTATAATCAGGGATTGAACCTCTTTGTAAGCTGTAGATCTTGGAATCTCTTTCCTTATAGCTAGTAGTGATTAATTGTTCTAAATAAATAAGGTAAAACCAAGAGCTTAGTGAAACTGATTTCTTTCTAGAGTTAGGTTAGATAGTTAGTCAACTTCTGAATTGGTGTAGCAAGGAAGTGTAGCTCAGAGGCGCTTGCAAATAACATTGAATTCTTGAGAGAGACTGCATAAGGAATAAACAGAGATTCTTTCTTCGGCCTGTTTTGAGCTTATAAAAGTAATCCTAAGTCTTAAAGCTGTGAAAGCTGTTGCTAAAGGAGTCTATTTCTTTCTATTGTTCGAGAGTATTAAAAGGATTTCTAGACTAGAATAGAATATAACTTTCTTAATTGTAGCTCTTAGTTCTTATATTCTTGAGATGAGAGTAGATCCCATAGTATTCCTTGTTGCAGTAGCTCTTGTAGCTTTGGTATCCACTATTTAGACCGGATATTCCGAGTATTTTATAGAAGAGTTCAGGAGCTTACTTTCAGGGTTTGTAAAGCAAGGAAAGATTCTTATGTGTCCATGTTAGCTGATCTATGTCTACTAGAAAAGGCGTGCTTGCTTGAGTCTTAAAGGAAAGCTATGATGTTGCTAAAGCTAGCTAGAAAGAAATTCCTGACTTTCATATCTAATAGATATGGGAAACCTGATTATCTTCTTTGTTTCTTGGTAGCAGTACTTGTAGGAAAGCTTTGCTAAAACTAAGGATAGGCGGCGGCCTGAATTGAGGTCAAATATATCTTATAATGAATACAAGGAGTTGGCTTAGCTATAAGGGCCTCTTATTAATTTGAAATCTATAGTTAGTTATGCATCCAAACGGGTTTGTCTAAAATAAGTACGTGGGTCTGCTTGCGTTGCACTGATATAAAGAGATATATAAGGGGCTCGGGGGAAATGTAGTACAAGTCTATGAGGGTTTCCAGTAAAAGATGTCTAAACTAGAGCGCTTTTATCGAATAACTTTAGTTTTAGTAAAGGAAAACTGACTCTCTCTTCTTGTTACGTCCGTACTCTAGGGAAGGGAAGCTGTAAAAGGAAAATAGCGATGCTTGAATACAACTATAAGTTCTTTTCAATTTATGTGGGTAAGAGAAGGAAACCTTGTTTTGTATTGAGGGACTCTTAATTTCTCTAAGATATAACTTTTAGATTCTTTTTGTTCACACACTCAATTTCCTTTTATGTAAAAGCTATGAATTAGAAGGGGTAAAAAGCACATATGAGGTATCAAATTTTATATAATGTACAAAGTGCTCAAACTAAAAAAAAAGGATAGCTTACTTTAAAACACCGATTTTATGAGAGTATTAAGCAGTTATCTTTGTCAATAATCAAAGAAATCCGTAGGCTTTTTGAAGCTAAGGTTTTATAGATTTATAGCGATATTTCGGAGATGTCTTTCTATTCTAAGAAAAATAGACTTTTCCTAAATTTTCCTTAGTGAGAGCCTGGAGTTATACTTGTTTGAGATAAGTCAGATTGGGCACTTCGTAAAGGAAAGTTAAGGCATTATAGTATTATAGGATAGTACAGAGTTACATTATAACCACCAACTTCAGAATACCTTTCAGACCTAGAACTGCTTGCTTTCATAATCCTTAAAGAACCTCTTTTAGAGCTACAAGACTTTCCAGAGCTAGACTTCCTAGCATAGCAGCAAGAGCTTTTCAACAGTCTGCTTTCCATTAAGCCATTATCAAGCCTGCCTTCTTTTATTTACTCTATTAGCTTCCATTTTGATACCCGATCCAGGAAATCTAAAAGGAATAATACTACAACCCAAAAGTTTAGGATCTTTAACTCCTTTATTTAGCTACACCGGATACTAAATATGTTTTTTAAGAGAGTCTTTCTTTCGAACAACTAGAAACGAATAAGGATGGGATACCCAAAGCGACAATAACTTCCTATAGTTACAGGACTTTATTAATTGAGTTTTCCTAAATGAAATCCATTAGCAGCACTTCCTTGAACACAGGAACATTTTGAATCAAGAGCAGCTTGGCCTTAACAAAACCCTGAATCAGAATCAGTTAAATGCTTAGACTAGAATCTGTTACTTTCTTTACTGTATAGAAATAGAATCTACCTATATTCAGTTAAGTAAGAATGTTCCCATCCAAGAAGAGATTCTTCTACTGTCCTTGATATCCCAAAGAATTCGAAAAGAGAGTCTAATCCTTACAATCGGTTATACTTTATTTACAAGGACATTAGCACCAAGAAATTTGTATTGACACCTTTTATCTAAGGAAAGAGATGCCTCCATTATAACTCTAACAACTCCAGTTCATGTATCTATGCTTTACAAAACTACAAGCTGCACTTGCCTTCAATTTCACTTGCATTGCAACAAAGGACAGCTTTCCCTTCTTATTAATGTTAATGGCCGGGGAACCCTTTCACTTGTTCAGAAATGCTTAATGCCTAAGGATCGGGATCCATTCCCAGAACACAGATTATGCTACGATTAAAGAACTTCCTTGCAGTTTGATATTACTTACTTTTTACTAGACATAACAGGAAATAACAAACTAAGAACTGACTCTTTAAAGAAGAATTCCTCTTGCTGCTTTTGTACTTATCACTAACAGAGTAAAGAAACCCTATAAGTGCATACATGAATCCATGTTACTGACTAACCTTAGGAGGTTAAGGCATTATAGTATTTGAATAGTCAATCTTACACTAGCAGCAACAACACCAGCAAAAACAGACTTAAACTTGAGTTCATTTACCGGAAAACTAACACTTTAGCTTTCGAGTTTGTTTTGACTTGCTCCCTAAAATGGAAAGGGAGGCTCTCTTACCTTCCTATTCTTCATACCTTTCCTTACAACTGTGCCTGCACTCTTTGTAACTACACTCCTGGACTTCTTTAGTTCTGCATTTTCTTGAGAGTTAGAATCCTTAGAGCGCTAGAAAGACCTCTGTTCTTAGGACTGAAACTATATTGGCAGAGAGACTTAGAGGAGAAGGAGAAAATAAAGATTGGTGAAGAAAGGCCTGTCTTAATGTCTTATTGTTTGTTGCCTGTAGCTAATGTATTCTTTGTAGCTTTTGTATTATTCCTTAATTAATCTATTGTTGAGATGAAATACTTAATAGATAATTAAGAAATACATACTACTTAGATTATGAATAGATATTTAGTATTCTAGTGTATTGTAGTTATTTCATTGTATTTAATTATAGGAAGGGCTCCCATTTCATGATAAAGAAATCCTGAGACTTTTTCTAAGTATAAAGGATTCTACTGGGGGCTCTTTTGGTATACTAGAAAGTCTCTCGAAACTCCTTGTCTGGATTTTGTCCCTCATTGAATAAGGAAGACTCTATTTATCAGCACATATCGAAGTGAAGTCTATAGAGAGGACTGTTCTATCAAGTAAAGAGATTGAGTTAGAATCCGGAGTCTTGGCTCATAAATCTAAGTTTGAATTCTTGCCTGTTTGCCTAAAACTTTCATTCTATGAAATGTTAAATAAAAACGAAAATCTTAAAAAAAAAGAGGCTAGTATAGTTAACTTGGTATTAAGACAGCTCCTTGGGTGTATAGGGAAAGGTGGGTCTTTTTGTATTCAATTTACAACTTAGCTCTATATAGTAAGGTAAGAAACCCTTAAGCATGTAATTCCGGCTTTCCAACTTTGCATTAATAAGGACTTGCTGTGAGGCAATGGGATAGGCTGCAGTAAATTCAACAAAAGTATAATATAATAAAAAAGTAGGATCTCTAATAACTCTAAAATGATATTCTTTGGAATAGCTTACTTGCTCCCTGATCATAATGCATTTATTATAAGGGTAATCCATCCTTATAGAGAGTCTAACTTAGCTTAATTAAAACTACACGAGGACTGTTTCGAACGATACCTTTTGAAGAAAAGGGAGTTTCCCAGACTATTCATTTTACTCACTAAGAGCCCCTTCGCGGACTACTATAGGGTCTAAGCAAGACCTTTATAAAAGCGATCCAGTACAACTTGAACCTATGGCTGTTTAGTTAAAGCCCGGTGTTCTGCCGATTGAGCTATACAAATAAAATAGGGTTTATCAAGGATTCACTGTCAAGGACAAGACCCTATAGGAGACCCGTTATAAAAGAAAAGTAATCCGCTCTTCTATTCTAAAGGGAAAAAGTAGAAAGAGCTTATATAGGAGCAGCCTCTGTTCATTCTTGAATGAGATCTTAGTAGTAACGTAGAAAACAGATAGTACTGTAGAATGCGAATAGTTTATTCAGATACAAAGTTAGATATTTCACAGATTATCTTATCAATGCATTCATTACCTATAGAGTTTTTCTCAAATTGAACTATCAAAGAAGCTCCCAGATTTTTTCTTATTCTATCATAAGTTAAGGGGTTAAGCGCCAGGTAAGTCAGGTTTATTAAAAACAGAATTTCTTATTCAATTATTCAAAGAAAAACCTTCGGTTTGGTATAACTTAATTCCAAGATGCGAACTGGAAAAATCCAAATGAATAAGGACTGTTCTTTAGTTTTGTAAAAAGCTTTCCTTTTTGGCTCGGGATAAAAAAAGAAACTTGTACCATAAAACAACACGATTACAACCTGTGGCTTTGTATAACTTGAACAACACTTTACCCACGTGATAGATCAACCTCAAAAGTGAAGTTCTATTCATATCTTTCATTACGTAAAGCTAAGCCTTAATTTGAATGAGAAGCCCAGTTGAACCCGCAGCCCTCAAAAATTGATAGAGTGTTCTACCTCTTTGATAAACGTGCTTGGTTAAGCGGGACCCCCATTCTCGGAAATAGGTGTAAGATCTTATATATTATTAATAGAAATACCTCATGCTAATAAAGAAGCTGGGGACACTCTTTTTCAAGGATTTACAGGAATAATTAGGGACACTCCAGCAAGAAGACAGATTCAATTCAATAAGAAGAAGAAGAGTACTGCTTGGAAAGTTATAGCTCTGTAGACTTAGGTCTCAAGATAGAAATTGTTGCATCAGAATCTTTTTTTTGCTAATCGAGGAAATTTTAATTACAAGTTTTCACTAAATAGACTCACTAAACAAGGCACAAGGAATAAAATCACTTAGATAAATAGAGTAAGTCAATTTCTTGCAGTGAAAAGAAAGTAACTGAGTTTAGAGAATCGCTATATATCAGCAGGTTTAGAAATTAGGAAAGTTTCCATTGGTTGAAATCAATTGAGTCGGGTTTATTGGACAAGTTTTTCCAGGGTTCGACAATTTTATTTTTATTGGATTTCATAGGTTCGGAAGTCGAATTCTCTTTATGCAGCCACACAGGCATTACATAACAGGGGTGCAAGGCTTACAGAAGTTTAATAAGCACCATAATAGCGTGATGTAAAACTGAATTCCACGCACATCCACGTGATGTATAATTCCTTTTCTAATGTCTACTTTGATTGATAGGGTGTTTACCCAAACAAGCTCAAATGATCTCTATTAGATTTAGAATCAGAGTTCTATTTCATGAAGTTATTGTGTCTAAAGTGTCTGTTAGTTTTCTTAGTGAGTGTTAGATTTGCGAAGTCGTATATGAAATTTTTTAAGTGACGTGGAGCTCCTAGACTCTCCTAAATGACAAGGAGTCTAAAGAAAGGAGTTTGGTGTTTGGTCGAGGAAAGTCTTAGGTAGTTGGTTAGGGTTAGGTAATAGCTGACCAAGCCTATGATGCTTAATATGAAACCCGAGCTTCTAACTTCTAACATTTGAATTTGTCATAGTCAATCACTAAGGATAATGAAAACAGTAAAGAGCTTCGATTCTAAGAGATCTTATACGAGTGGGTTTCGCCCAATGAAAGCCTTCCCGAATAGAAATTTGAAACTCAAGGTATTAATTCTAATTCTTCTTGTAGTCGAAATCATTATCAAAATACTCAACCTGTGGATCTAACTTGACTAGTTAGGGAGTTTTATTCACTGGATTCCTAAGAACAAACCAATCTAAGCAGAGCCGGGACTTTCTTACTACTAAGCATGTAGGAATCAATACAACTCAATCTCAAATCTACGAAAGACTTGTTAATTCAGAAGCGCTCTAAGCAGAAGAGATAGGTAGCTCATAAAGCTCTACTTTAAAAGAAGAAAGAGAAAGATTTCCTCTATAGACGTGATTTGTTTCTAGTAAAAAAGGTGAATCTGTTTCCGGTAAAGACAAGTATAGAGCAGAGGAATAAATAGGTTACAGGTCTTGGTTGGATATTTTATTTCTAATGCTCGGTGTTTAAGTGGATACACAATAAGGTTTTGTTGGCTTTTTTCTCGGGATCGCCCTTTTTTTTTTATTTCTAGATTCAGGGAATTTATTATTAGTATTCAAGAGTTTTGGGATTGAAAAGTGAGCCTTTAAATAAGGAAATAGTAATCTCAGAAGTTTCCGGTATAACAAAAGGAGAAGTAGACAACGCCCCTCCCAAAGTCATCAATATCTCGTTACTAAAATTAGGAAATGTTTCGTGATGAAAAAGGGGTTAGAGATTAACTCCTTTTTTAGATACCAAGGAAATAACTATTTAACTTTTACTATACTTGAGGAGTACATGCATATTTATTAAGAGGTTTTTGTTAAGGCCTTCTCCACAGGTGCTCACGTATGGAATTTCTAAAAGACTTGCGTTATTCTGAAAGTAGAGCTAACATTGTAAGCCAGTTTTTAAACTTTTTTTTAAACTTTCATAGAAACTAAAATGTGTTCCTACTTTTAGGAGTTACTCGAGATTCGTTTTACAAGACTTCTTTGTTTAGCAATTTATTATATTAGGAAAATCTGAAACTCAAAGTACCTTGTACCTTGGCGCAAGAATTTATTAGTTAAAGGCCCTCTTTTACAGGTTTAGACTTATATGTTATGAAATCTCTTCATTACTTAAGTGAATACTTTGATAGAGAAAGGGTGGGGAGATCTTAAACTAAACTAGGAAGTTGTCGACTACATTACGCAACGACTTATTAAAAAGGACAAGCAAATAATAGGCGCTATGAATTCTAGAAAGAGATTGGGACTGTTACTCGTCCTAGAACCGGAAGAATCTCTTTCCTGGCCGGGGAAAGTTTTAAAAAGGGGTTTGAATATGTGAGTGAAAGAGTTCTAACTAATATTATCTACCTAATTTTACATTATATCCTACAAGTGCTTTCTTGCCCAGAGGATCCATAGAGTATGAATACATTACTCCGATACCGTGAATTACGTTAATTTTTAAGTTCAAACTTTTGTTGTATTTGAAATTCCTATTTAGATCTTGGGTGAATAAGCACATTATAATTTACGAGAGTTTGTATAAGTTCTCAAAACATGGGGCTTACCTATCCCTATCCTAATAAAGGCATAGGAGCGAGCTGCATCAGGTCCTAAATAGTAATTTATATTTGTTTCCAGTATTTATTTGCTTGGGTAAAGCTATGACCTCGTATTTCTATCTAGAAGTAGTGATCTTAAGAAAGTGGTACAAGAAATAGAAACTCTCTAACCCGCGCAACGGATTTTGTTACATTCAGTTTTCATTTCAGTATTGTAAGCAGAATATGTATAAGAAAAGGGAGACTACCGCATCAACACAACAAATCCCTTGTTATTTCGAATAATTGAAGGAATTCTTCATATAGTAAATATTTGATAGTATTTTTAGATGAAATTTCTATTCTTAATAGAGTCCCTTTTCGGAGAGTTAGTGTAGGTCAGAAAGTCAGCAGCTGCCTAAATCCTTCTATTCGTATCCAAGCGTTTTCAAAAGATTAAACGGGGTGTACTTTACTTCTTTCAGGCTTAGGTTCCGTATCATTAATATATAAACAGTAATAAGTAAGAATAAGAATTAGTGTATAGTAAGCTAAGAAAGTGTTGCCATTCGAATTTATAAATCGATATTTCTTTTTAAATTTCGCCGAGAGGAAGTCTCACTAAAAACATTAAAGCTTCCACTTCTATCTTTAAAGAATTTGTTTCAATTACAAGCTGAATTAACTGTAAAGGTAACCTCCAAACCTCTCTTTTATACCTAGACTCTGGATCTGTTTTGTATAATCAATCCAATTTTTCCTTTTTACCTAAAAACTTACACATTTATCGGAATGATAAAAATAAAGTATAACTCGGATTACAAAGTGAAAGAAACTATACCTCTCAGTTGATCTATATTAAAAATGAAAAACTCTAAGGGTTTAGGTGTAGACTTTAATCTTTAAACAGGATCAAAATTTCTCTTGGGCATTATTAGAAAGGAGTAAAAAAGAACCCTTAATAAATCTAGCTTTGCATCTATTTCTTGTTTACCAAAGTATGAGGATGGATCCATTTTTAGCAAGGCAAGTAGGAGACATTTAGCTAGGCATAGAGCAGGTCCTTTGGGAGTTTTCTGTACTAGGGAAGGGAAGCGCAAATGCATATAAAATTTCGTTTATGAATTACTACAGGAAGCTCTAAACCTAATACCGGTAGTAGGCACTCCTTATGCATAGAACTTATAATACTTCACTTTGACGTAAACGAGAGCCTGAGTCGTCTAGAAGTCTATCAAATAGAAAGGGGCCCTTGTATCCTTTACTACTGTCTTCTTAAAAGATTAAGTGAATCCTGCTCTAATCCCTTTTAAAGATCTTTGAGAATCACCCTTTCATTTAGGTATAGTACCCTTCCTTAGTTAAGAAGTAGCACCTAAAATTCCCCTGCGTATGCCATCGGAGTATAAGCATATTTCTCGAAAAGTATAAGCTTAAATCTATTTCTTAGAAGTTCCGGGTCTTTGTGTATTTAGTCTCGATTCCTCTGCTTTATTACTCCTTTGGAGATTTTGCCAGGATTGGGGTTCCTCCTACTAATTAAATACTGAGGTTTTTCTTTCTTTTCTTTATAATATGTTATAGTAAATTCTAGTATTTACTTAAAAACTTTCAAAAAGCAGCATAGTACCTCACTGAATAAGGAATCTTTGGACTTTCAACTTTTTTTTAACGTATCCTAGCTTAGTAGTGAACATAGATAGAAAAGAATAGCCTTGTAGAAACGAGTGCAAGTAAGGAGCCGTTTTACGCTTAAGAGAAAAGAATTCCTAGCCTTTACTTATTTTACGGATTTCCATTTTCAGAGGGGCAGAAGTAAGCAATACAACAGAACAAGGGACCCGCTCCTAACCCCATAAGTTAGAGACACAGAACTTGTCATACCATGGTCTCGGTCGAGTTTACAAGGTATAGTAGCTATATAGAGGGGGAGCTTTCTTTATCTTATACTCTTTCTTAAGAATCTAGTAAGAGACAAATAAAAATTTATAAGGCATTGGTATTTACAACGTACCTTACCCCGTTTTTGGAATTCCCGACTATCTAATATCCGTGTTCCAAAAATAAGAATTAAAACCTATCGAAAACGTATGAAAACTATAAAAATGTAGAATATTTATATTAAAAGTCTAAATATTTGAATGAAAAACTCCAATATATCAAATTAAGCGTAACTCTACACTATATAGCAGGTTCTTCCTGTTTAGAAACTCATTTGATGACTTCTATAAGAAACTGAAAAATTCTGGGTTTTTCTAGCTATAGCCACAAATATCAGTTTGGTAGTTATGGAAGGTTAGGTTAGAGGGTCATTTCAAGTCAAGAAACGGTTATATCTAAAAAAGAGTTCACAACCCTTTTGAAGTACTTAAAAGAGTATACCCTCTAAGTTTAGTTTATTAATTCCTATATAACTCAAGAAAATATAGCTCAGAATACTTAGTACTGAATTGAACCTACACCACAACCTCCAATCAGCACTGTTCTTTTGAGTTCTTCGAGAATCTATGTCTTATCTAAATAAGCAATAAGTTTTTTTACTCTTGTATGTATTTTTCCAAGTTAAGATTAAGACACTAAAAAGCCGGGTATATAATATTTCAAGTGCCTCCATTTTAAAAGGTCCAGAATAAAAAGAACAGAGAATGGATTAAAACGCCGAAAGTTAAAAACTGTATTTAGCTCTCCAATTCTATAATACTAATTAAGCGTTCCCAGGCTTCCGCTAAGGTAAAATTAACTTTATACCAAGCGCTAGTAGACCGGTTGCCTAGTATAGAGTAAGAATAGGATATGAGTCTCAATACCGCGCTCCTCGAACGGTTAAAATCTGTAAGAGACTCCCGCAGGATAAAGAAATCCAGAACTAAGATATAACCAAAAAAGCGGACATTATACTAAGTATTCCGAGAATTTCACTATTAATGTGTAATGTGGAATTTCTAAGGGACAGGCTCCAGGCTTATAGAATTCCCCCTTGTACTACATAAGGATTCCAGGTAATAAGACTAAAGCTGCTGCCTAAACTAGTATTACCAGAGCTCCTCAATGACAGCTATCTTTTATACTTAATATCTCCATATTTCTTTTTTGAGTTCCGCTTATTTACTCTGAAACACAGTGAGCACAGTAGTAATTTATGAATGATTTGAGCAGCTTTTGAATTTGTTTTTTAATGTTTTTTTCTATACTAAGGGAAACCGCGTAGAAATGAATTCAGTAAAAAAGGTATCCTCTGTGTTATGCTCTCATCTTATATTCTCTATAATAGAATAAGTTCTTGTTACAGGTCCTAGTAAATAGCCCCTTACTAAGTAAGAAGCAGGAGTATATATTCTTTAGGACCTGACTCACCTTACTCAAAGGAGTCACTTAATCATCAGTAAGTTATCTGAGATTCCTTTCAAAGCGTTTTCTCGTCTCGTTGAATTGAACTGCACAAGGACGAACTCTCAATTTCAATCATAAGCGTATACTTGAAATACACCTCTCTAAGTCTGGATCTTACTCTTAGCAATAGTACTTACTTTACTAAATTAGAAATGCTGGAACAGACACTATAAGCAAGTGCGCGCGTATAGCCCGAGTATTCCAGTGTAATTACAGATAAGTAAACCCAGAGTATCCTCTTTGAACCCGTGGCCGTTATGGCTTTTTCCCTATATACACTTCCTGAATCTCTTGTATTAATATAATAAAAAAGAAATAATAGTTTTCTGTAGAGAAGCACAGTAAGAGTACGCGTACCTAGAAGTGTGGCTCATTTACAATTCTGATGTGCGCCCAATCCAGAGTTTATTCCTACAGAGTTTACTAAGTGGTTTAGCGTATCACAGTATTTCCTTTTTCCGAAATCCTTTGACTTTATTACTGCTGTAATACATTTTTTTACATACATAGTATATCAGAGCAGCCTTAGATATTCAGAAGGTTGGCTCTAGAGTTACCTTTTTATATTATTAGTGAAGCAATACCACTATCAAAAAGTAGAATTGAAGGCAAAAATAGATACATGTATGTCCATAGCCTAGAAATCGCAACTAGAGAAAAGAAGGGAGAAATCACTTATATAGAAGACTCTTTTATTACAATAGAATCTACTTCATACGAATCTACTGAATTCTAGTTTTTAGAGCTTGTATAAGCGCTTAGATAGCTCAGCTGGTAGAGCAAAGCCTAGTTTACTCTTCCTTGGTTCTTCATAGCTACACCCCTCTTTCTTAAGAGCTAAACCATGTTCTCTACCCGTTTTCTTTTTAGGATTTGAAACTATGCTCTTATTATTCACTATACCTGGAGCTAGACTCTCTTTCTTGATAGCTATCTTTTGAGTCTTGAGAATACCTATAACTTAAATCTTACGGGTGCTCTAGGAAAAGTAAACTCATTTGGTTTGGACGATGCCTTCTTTACTTAAAAAAAAATCAGGATTTCCTTCTGTTAGTTGAGATACGCGTTCAAGGGATTTTGTAGCGAATACATCTAGATTTTACTCAAATTCCTAGCATAGCAGGTCTAGCTGAATAAACAGAATCCATTTCCTTTTGACCCTTTTCTTTTGAGAGTAGATACCATTGAGATCAAGTAGAGTCCTAAGGATTTCATAGTTTATAACTCGATGAAAGTTACTTTCACTTTCAACCGCTAAAATCTCCTGTAATAAATATAAAGTCTATAGAACATTAGGTAAAGGCAATACTAAAAGTGCTATACCATCACAATGACTTCTAAGCAACAACACTTTCTGTCCTCCCATCTAAGTAGAGGGACTCTCAATGATTTATGTTCCTGTAGCTTTAGGAATGGAAGTTTTGAATGGATTCCGGTTATTTTAGAGTAAGCTCCTGAACAAAAGGTTTATAGGGGGGAGTTGCTTTCTTCATGTCATGTTTAGGATCCTAATAGAGACAAATAAGGAATTCTAAAGCGTATAAAGGTCCATAATTAAATTTTATTGTAGGAAATCATTCCTTTTTTCTCGTGCAATACCATCACCTACGGATAGGACTTATTTAGGACTCTCTTCTTGTAGGTTAGGAAAACACTCTGCAAAAGAAAGGAATCCTTAAAGGTAAGAAAATTTATGTATTCTATTATTTTCCTCAGAATCATTTAGATAGAATAGCATTCAATTTGACCCTCATTTTCTATCAATTTTATAAGGTATTTAGTAGATGATGTCTTAGAGAGTAAGACTTAGTTATGTACATCAATCAAACAGTCCATTGGTTCTAATCTGAGTTCCTTTAGTTATAGTTTCCAAAAGCAACTCCTCAAAATAGATATAAATAAGAACCTGACCCACTTCTTATTTGTGTTATTTGTAGGAAATTGCTCTGATAGAAACTCGATATCCTGAAACTCCTTCTACCTTCGTTAGTTAAAACAATCGCAATTCAACAGGTTTGTCCACGATTCGCATCCAATTTTCCGTTTATGGAATCTTTTTATTAGCTGTCAAAGCTTTGAACTCATTTTAAAGAGCCTAACCCCAGTCTAATAAAATGACAAAAGAACTTTCTTCTATATATCCTGGGTATCCTTTCTTTGTATTTTAGTCACTTGAATCCTTTATCTTAAACATTGTTAAGCTGCAATGATGCGTTAACTTGTCATCCCGAAAGCTTGCCGAGCGAGATTATGAATTCTAGTTAGCAGATCCTTTGAAGCTGTGTCTAAGTTACAGTATTTGCACTATGTATTTGGAATCTTCCGTTAGCCCTTAGTCAGAATTCTCATGTCAACCCTTTTCCTTACCTTGTCGATTTAGATACATTACCGAAGTTAGCAGAATACCTAGAGTGTGAGACCCAACCCAATCCTTAGCATCAGGTTCTTTCCTCAGTAAAAAACCTCTATCTTCCTTGTTGTGATAAAGTTCAAATAGATAGTAGAGAGATTAAGTAAACTGGCTACTTGCTTATTCTAGCCTTGCCTTTCAACTATGTATGTTCTTCTTCGCTAGCATGTGTCTACTCTGATACCTTTAGTTCTCAACATCTTCCTGATTCGGTTCCTTGCCGAGGTTCCTATTTCCTTCTTAACCGCTGGGTTTTGAAGAAGAATGCCCCAGCTATCTAGCTTTATCTAGGCTGGGTGTAAGGCCGACACAAGTAAAGAGCACGAACGTGGAGCAGCCCTACTAAGGAACAATCAATAGAATCAGGTTTCTGCCACATGTTACTATTCTGTGAACAACTGCTAGAAGCAACACCGGCCATTAGACATGAAAGTAAGTACTTCTACCTTTAGCTACAACCCAGAATACAAGAACAAGAAAATCTTTGTCTGTGTTATATATCACTGTCTCTGTCAAGCAATAGCCATTCTCCTTAGCTCAGTCAAGTCAAGAGCATCCTAACACAAGGGCAATTCTAAATCCTCTCTAAAACGAAGGGAATTCCTATTAATGCATAAAAATCAACGAAATCTTATTACATCTTCCTAAAGCATATAGTAGGAATTCGATCAAGATAGTATATTCAAACATCTGTTTGCTAAGAGGAGTCCATTGAACAGCCGCGGACGGCGTTCCTAATGTTAGATTCTTAGTGTAGATAGGAGTTGCAGTCAAAAGCGAGTACTGTACTGTCGAATGTAACTGTCTTTCAACGGAAACGATCCTACAGTCATTGAATGCGAGCTAAGGAAATTGAAAGTAGGTCAATGTCCAAGGAAAGTGAATGCAGTTGCAGCTAAAGCAGGAGAGTTGAAAGAAATAGGGTGTTAGGAAGAGATAAGTAGGCCAAAAGAAGCTGTTCTTCTAAGGTGGCCAAGCTAGGAGTTGCTGTAGCTTGTAAGCGAACCGAGCTAAAGCAAGCAGGCATTCCTTAGCAAGCTGTTGAGTTGAATGCAAGCTGTCAAAGAGGGAATGCCTTAGAGACGCCTCAAAAATATTATCAGAATTAGAGTACTCTTAATTTTGGATTACCCTTTTTTTAAGGATAAGGGGATATATCCAGAAGGAGCTTTCTTTAACACTTTAGATACACAAGGCCTAGTTTATTTTATATATTGAAGCGCCAGGCATATCCCTTAAAAATTTTTATGAGTATAAAACTATAATTTAGATTTTTATCATCAAGACCGAGCACAAAAGAACCCCCTTACGTCAAAGTCAAAAATACAAAAGCCGCAAAGACTTAAGGGCCCGTCCTACTATTACTTGCGAAGGGAAGCTTTTTGGAGTATACCGGAAGCAATTTATCTGAAGAACTTTGTCTAGTCCACGAACTTATGCAATTAGCTTCATTATTCTTAATGCGATTCCAACTCTTAACCTAAAATCTCAATTATACTTTACTTGACTATATTTTAGTTTTACAGCTCCTGTTAAGTAAAGTTTTATACTGGACTCTTCTGAATTTAGTCCCACCTACTACCTTCTAGTTGTATCCAATATTAGTATAAAGAAATCTCTTATGGAAGAACTTGAGGCAGCTAAAGTACTTGGAAATTCTGTACAGAGACCCTGCCAATCCTTGTATCGATTCTTCTTTGAGTCACACAAGATCGAGAGTTTGCGAATAAAGAATATGGAAATGGATCTATGAATCTAGTAGGACTTTTTGGGTAGCAGCATTTGAACTCGTGTCAATTCTATTTACTCGGATACAATATTCAGAAAAATTGACTTCATTCTACAGAACAGATACGAGCATAAAGAATTAGCAAGATAAGCAATTCAATTTCCTTCTGCCTAAGTGATTTGTGATTTGAATCCCTTGATGAAAAGTATTCCCTTACTAGTAAAAGACTCTCTCTTTCCTTTCTGAGGCAAGAGCCCCCTTATTTACAGCGTACTTATAGAGGTTATGAAAACCCTTGTTTACATGTCTGGTTTTGCTCGCCACTTATAGAATTGTTATAATATGGAAAGTTATTTTATCTGAGAGGGCGCTTACAATGACCCAAAATCCATATGAGGCTTCCTAGAATATTTATCTATACTTTGTTATTGAGAGTGCTGCAATTGATTCTCTTTGAATGGAAAGGATTTAAATAAAGAATTTCCTGTGAAGTTTAAAGTGAAAATCCGTTTTTCTAATCTGAAAGGTAACTCATTCTTAGGGAGTCCCCATCCTTAGGTATAAACTTTGAACAAGGTAATAAATCGAAGGAAATCCAAGCCAATTCAAGTCAAAAGTAGAACTTCAAATTCAAAAGGCATCTAAACTAAAGAGCATTCCAGATAGATAGTAAGTTTAGTTTGATTCTATTTACCGTATTCCTTCTTTTTTCTTTAGGATTTGATCTGAAACCCCTATACTATATACTATAAGACTAACTAATAAGAGTAATAATACTATACTATTTAGAAACTGTTTTTACTAGATCTTTTTGAGTTCCCTACTTTAGACTCACCCCTTGTTACCTAGATCTAGCTCGGTAAATCAACCAAAGGTGCGAGGCCCAGTACTCTTTTTAGAAATCTAAACTATTATAGTTGAAGCGGGTAAAGCTATACCGACCGAATGATAATGAACTCCCTATCGATCCAGAAGAAGAGGAAGACAAAGAAGCTGGCAACGCAGAGAGCAACTACCTCATTACAGATAAACCCAAGACTCTCATCCAGTCAAGGCTCATAAAAAGGAAGATAGACGAAACCGAGGAGTGCCCAACTTACTATCCAGAGGTTACCTGCTTTTAGCCTGTAAACAACTACCGAACTCTCTTTAACTTATACTTAACTCTAGATCCAGGAAACCTATATCCTTGTAAAACCCCAGTAGAGTAAGCCAATAGGAAAACCCTACCATTCTACTACTTACTTTCAATAATAAAGCAACTACTTAATGAAAGTGAATCAAAAAAGGTTTCAAAAGGAAGACATATCAACTCAATTCTTGAGAGTTTCGGTAATTATTGCCTATTTCGACCTCTTTATCGTCAGGATTTCCTGATACTATTTAAAGTCAGTGAAATGGGTGTGTTTCTGAGTAAGTTTAATAAGCGAGGCTGTTTCCTTAAGAAATGAAATTTCCTTTTGTTAGTTTAATTAAGAAGATTCCGGGTTTTCTAGTAGGAGAGCCTAGGGATTAGAGCCTGTTCTTTCCTATAATATGAATATAGTTTTTCCGCAGTTAGAGGTCAAGAATATCGGGTAAGGCTCTTTCATTGAGTAGGAAAATACAGTGATGTAGTAGGAGCACCAGGGGATTTCTCTTTAAAGCTTTAAGTCCTAGAAAAACAGTTTGACTGTATTCATTTGTGAAGAAGTTCTCCGGGTTAAGGGCATCTAAGGGGGAGTAAGTCAAAAGATAGACGGGTGTGAAAAATAAGTAGAGAACGTATATGAGATAGGGAATTTCAAAGAAAGGTAAGAAAGATTAATGCTAAAAACAGGTCATGAGCACCCAAGTACTTAATTGGCGATATTTTACATTTTAGACAGTGGTTTTTTTAGCAGGATTCCTTTGGATCGGCAACCCGGGTTTCTTGGCCTTTTCGGGAGTAGGTTTTTCATTGAAAGTGATTGCTTTTATTGCATCTCCCCTTGTTTACAATTCTTCGCTATACCTAGACTCTTTGTTGCTAGAGCTTTACTCTATATACCCTTCTTCATACGAGATATAACTGTCCTATGAGTTGTACTACCTGTAGCTAATTTCTTCTTCTTATTGTAGCTTGTAGTTCTTGTCTTAGTCTTCTTATTCCTCTTTCTATTTGTACTAGTTTAGGAGAGAAGGAAGAGAAGGCATACTACATTGTATTAGTATTAGTTAGTTTTTATTAGTCAGTATAAAGAGAGGGAAGGCTTAGCCTGACCGATATTCTCTATTACATACCCAGGTAAAGTATAAAGTAGGAGAGCAATATAAGCCTACTAAATGAAATCTAATCTAAATTCTAGAACTAAATTATTCTTTTGATTATTATGTATGTGTATAGGCTTTTGCTTTATGAGATATATTTATATTCAAATTAGTAGTTAGAAAGATACAATAGAATGCGCTTTAAAGGGCTTTCACATAGGGAAAAAACACCAAAAACGAAACCTCAACAGCATAAAAAAGGCACTCTAGAGAGCAATACGGCAGGTGTTCTTTTGAGTGCCTAAATGTTTTCTTTCTTAGTTTTGACCTGAAATGAGGGAGCTGCTCTTATAGCCTCCTTGGTTTCTGATTCTAGGTATTCCAGTAGGGTATCTGGGACTGGAGTAGTTTCTGAAGTACATCATAATAAGGGATTTCGTTTTGCAGTGAAAAGAGAGGGTTTCATAGAATAATAAAATCATAGTAAACCTTGTGCATTAGAAAGGCTTTGAAAGAGGTCATATAGAGCATCTTTAGAAGTACCCTAACTAAATATAACTGGCATTTTAGAAACCATTGATAGTAGGGTAGGATTCTATTTGTATTTGATTTGGACTTCTTTTTATTTCACTTCTGACTCTTTTGACTAATAGTATAAGTTTGATCTGCTTTCCCTTTTTAGCGGGCTTTTACTGGAAATTCTTGGATTCAAAGTAAATAAGTAGTTACTCTTTCATTAAAGTAGAGATTTTTGTGAAGGGTAGCTCTACAATGTATGAAATTGAACAAAAGTCTAGGGTCAAGCTTACTGGATAGGCTAACTTCAGTTTTATGGCGTGTATGAAGGCTTTACAGGAAAATATTATATAGTTCTACTAAGTAATAGATTTTCTTTTTTATTTTATTGGATAAAGACAGGAAATTTCTAAATTAAATAGAGAAGGAATGCTTTGAGTACGAGTGTATGACTGTAAAGATAAAGTATATCTATTAAGAAATGCGTACAGGTTTTTCGGTTTAGGGAAGCGTTCCTTTATTGTCTGTAGCAAGTCAACAAAAGAACTCTATTCAAAAAGGGTTAACAAGTAAGAAAGGAGAAATCCAAGTCCCCAAGTAAAAGTAAATAAGTTTCTGAGGTTTACTTTGCGATTCAGAAGTTTACAGGCAAGGAAAGCAATTCGAGAAGGATAGAGTCAATTCGGGTGCTAATTAGATCAAATAAGAGGCCCTTACGAAAGAGAAAAGGCATTCTGGACAGTGTGGTATTCTTTTGTTTCGTTTATATTCCCTTTTCCTTAGCTCTTACAGCAAAGTCTTTCTTAGCTTTAATAACTTACTGTAGGAAGTCTCTCATTCAATTAAATTTTAAGAGATTCAGGAGTTCTTTGTTCCTCTGTTTCATTTAGTAAATTTAGTAAAGCCGCTATAAATAGTTAAGATCCGGGTTAAGTGTATCACAGGGAAATTCCCCTTTGACTTGAAAATTTGACTTGAAAATTGGGTTCTTCTTGTAGCAAGTCAAGTAAGGCTTTAGGTTTTCTTTAGTTCTTAGCTTTTGACTAGAAATTTTGAGAGGTGTAAATAGAGATTTCCTAGTGTGATTTCTTAGGCTTAAGTAAGGTTTGCTCCTAGGTTTGAACTAATATACTCTAAATAAAGTCTTCTCGGTGAAAAAAGGAAGCGTTTTGACATGTATATGAGATAAGAATTTTCCTTTTTGTTTTAGCTGCTATAGAAGGGAATTCCAGTTTGAGGAGTTTAACTTGTATATCAATCCTACATTTTTCTTAAAAAAGCCAGATATAGGAACCCCTAGAAACTAGAGCTCTTGAAACGGAATTACCAGAATAGAATATAGAAGTACAGTAAGTTCAAATACCAACTCCTAGATCAGACAGTAAAAATCTATCTCCTTATCAGATCAGAATTGACAATCCCAAATAACCGACTCTTTCAAATTCCCCGTTAACAAGACTAAACTATAACCCTATACCGATATAAGGAGTACCTGACTGACAACAGGAAACCCGCAATTCTCAGTATACTTTATTATTGCAAAACCAATTAAGCAAAAGTTTCTATCTCTGCTAATAAACCTGAAAACTACAAATGATTCCAGTCAAATAGCTTTTAAATAGAAAACTTCCTCCGTACTCTGCCCATTCAAAAAAGGGGTTTGCCTAGATAATATTGATTTTAGTTAGGGGAAATCCACCTTACCTAGAAACCTCTCTACTAACTAAAAATGAAACTTGTGACACGAAAGTAACCTGTTCTAATCCCGAAACACTTTCAGACTAAGAAACCCAGCGACTTTTCAGACTTAATCATATGTAACTCGCTTCTTCAGATCTAAACTTACTTCTTGTATCCAATATTCTTTTTTGTTGGAACCCTTATCTTAAAAAGACCTAGCTCCTTTTTATTACAGCTAACCTCTTTCTACAGTTTCTTGGTATAACTGGTATAAACCCCACTCTAAGACCAGGAAAACACCCACTTTCTTTATTCAATTCATTTACTGGAAGCAAGTTCCCTTAGCCCTATCTAAACAGAAACAGACTAAAGTCACACAAAATTCTATAAATAAGAGCTAAAAAGAGTTCTATAGTATCCAGAACCAGAAAAGTAGAAGCAGGAACCCTAAGAAGCAAATACTTAACCGAATTTCCTCGCAAAAAGACTGATAAACCAGTCGCTATACTGCCCCTTATTCTAAAAACTGAAAAGAAAAGACTTTCTATCTAAGAAAGCGGACTTCCCCATCTTCTCAAGGACCTTATTCTGCAGCCTTTTACTGTACCAAGACTCGTGTTGTATCTTAGTCGTATCCTAAATTTTCTACAAACAAATACCTCTATATACCCTGCCAACTAAGAATTTTACATACTATCAATCCCAGATAACCTTTACATGAATTCGACCTAGTTAGAATCCAGATTTCCTATATCTTTATTGAATCGCTTACATTTGTAGACTACTGTGAATCCTTTTCTTTTGGGAGGGTATGTGACTTTCCTAGTTTTGAGCTCTTATTAACTACTCTTAGAGCTAGCATATGTTCCTAGTATAAAGTACTTTAACGAATCTTATTTCCGAATAAGAAGTACCCTTGCTTTGTTTGACTAGGTCAGTGTAATCTAATATTGTAGGCGTTTCAGGTCGCTCCATGTGTGGGAGACTTCCTTTTCCCTTAAAATAGGAGAGGAGTAGGAAATTTATTTTCTATAAATGGGTTTGCCTTACTAAGGTATCTGTATAGTTTTGTAAACCGAGCATTGCTCAGTAAATCTTAAAGAAGGAGAATCCACTACTACTCCAAAGTTTAGCAGATTTAGGCAGTAACTTTTTTATACCTGTTTCTTAATACTCATACCTACACCTTTCCTAGGAGCTTGACTCTTGCTCTACCTTTACTCTTACCCTCCATTAGTGTAAGTGGAAACTAATAGGATTCCCTCCCCATTTAATTTAGCCGTAATTAGAAAAACCCTTTAAATTAATGAGATAACCTGCCTTGATTTAGTTAGTTTATACCTTGTTCAGTGAAAACTCTAACGTAACAGTTTCTACCTCGGACCACTCTAGTATACAAGCTAAAGCTTGCCTTTATACTTTAGAAGAAACTTTACCACCTTCCTAAGGAGGAAAGAAACTTATTAAAGACTCCTTGGGAAAGCTTTACGAGTGTGACTCCTCCCAACCTTACTAAAACTTCCTTAAATAAGAAAATACCAGACGAAGAAGAAAAAAGCCCCTATATTCCTGTAAATACCTCTGTTGTAAAAGCAAAAACAAGCAAGCTCGCCTAGCAAAACCCTATTATGTCTTACTAAACAAGTTTACCTATCGAGTGGTTGAAACTCTCTAACAGACAGACCTTTAGAATTCCCATCATTACTTTAAAACCTGGATCAGGAAGGAACAGAAAAGTGACTCACTTTAGAGTTCTCCTATACCTTGACTTTATTTACTTACCTTTATTGCTTAAAGCCAATATACCTTAAAGTAAAATAGATTTTGAATTATCCTACATTCACTGGAAATCTTAACTTCCACAATTGATTATTATAATCTACAACCTCAGGCAAACTTATTATTACAACTGGATCTGTGAACACTCTAAGAATCCTAGTTCTAGTCTTTGTAGCTACACTTGCTTTCATATTCGCTATACTTCTATTCTGTAGCTTACTCTTCTCATGGGGACATATAACCTTCGTAAGAGCTTTCACTTTCTAAGCTAAGTCTTTGTACTACCTATATTATTAGCAGTTATACCAAAACTTTTCTCCAGAACTAGAACTTTCCTCTTTATTATTTGTACTACCTGTTTTCACTCAAAAACCTGAAATGAGAATGCCTTATCAAACCCTTGTTTTTGCCCCTAAAAAAGAGAAACTAAGCACCAAGAAAAGGAACCTTGTTGGTCAGGGGTTTCAATGCCTAGTTACATGGGAGAAATAGGATTTCATTAGAGAATCTCATGACTTACAACAAGATAAATCTTTCCTAAATTACAAGTCTTACTATTCTATAGAGGATCTTTCCCATTTCCTTGACGTTGACTATTAGTGTTATTGAGAATGTCAGTTGATTGCTTTGTTCTTGCTCTCGATTCCCTTCTTATCTGTTTTCTGGGTTTGTTGGTTATGGATAATCCACTGTTTATCTTCATGTCTCTGGTTTTTCCATTCTTTTGCTCTTAACAGGTAAAACTAAGATATACCAACTCGATATACAGGAAAACTACTTACTTTAATACTTAACAACATTCTTAATACCTATCCTAGTCTTCTGAGCTATACCTGTATTTGTACTAGCTGTCTTATAACCTGGACTCGTAGCTTTAATCTTACTCTGTATCTTATTCAGAGCCCGTTTCTTAATACCTAGCTCGACTTTGTCTTTTAAATAAAATTCTATTTCTTATTTAGACGACTAGAGCAGTAAGAAAGCAGCCTATACACTTTAGAGTTCTCCTACTTTTACTATTTCTAGATTAGAGACTTCCGTGAAACCTTTCCTTTGCAAAATATCCAGTATTAAAAACTCCTAAAGACTGACTTTATTAGCTTGACTTCTCAATTCTTTTTTATTGGGAATAATTGGAAACCTGGAAATATAAGTAAGGATCCGGACCTCTTATCACTGGAGACTCTTGGGAGGAAATTATCTCAAAAAGAAATTCTTGAGGTTAGTTAACTTTGACCTCGTTCATTAATCGAAAATCTGTAGCTGGTTTCACTACTTTAGCAGCCTTGTCAAGGACTTTATCTTGTCTTTATTATGCTGTGGCAACTCATTTGAACTATTTGCTTATATTTATCGAGGTAAGTCCGACAAGATTCAATCTTATTCTGATCAAAGAGACCCGCTTTATAGTCTACTGTGTCCCTTACAAACTTTTAACAAGTAAAAGTAAGACTATAACACTTCGGAAAAAAGCAAGATACTCGAGTATTATCCGAGATTTTAAGGAAACTTATGAGCTAGAATTCCGTATCTGAGTAACCGGTAGTTTTTCTTATTTACTGTTTTTGCTTTTGGCTACCGAACTACTTTTACAAGCTAAAGCTTGCCTTATTTTTTGACTCTTAAAAGATATTAAGGAAATCGCTCTAACCTAACTAGAAAAAGGCAGTCAGTAATTCTTTTATTTTAAGGTGTTTGTACGAGGGTTTAAATTAACTTTTTCACGGGACAAGAGGCTGAAGAAAGTCGAGGTACAGTATAATAGGACAGACAAACCGATATCGTAGGTTCAAAATCCTACGGAGTCTTCAGATTTACTTAGTACCAAATATTTGACTGAAAGCCAGTTGCAACAAATTACTCCTATAAAACTTTTTATCAAAAAGGGCTTAGAAGAAAATATGATTAAAAAGAACCAGCCTCTGTTGCTATAAGAAAAAATACTCAGTGGAGTAAAAGAAATAGACTATATTATATAAGATATTATATGTATCAGTACAAGCGTACTGCCCAAAAAGCAAAGGGATTACTAATCATCAATAGGATTCGACACCAAGCTAAAAAGAGTTTTTTTCTGGAGTAAGATAAATTCCTACGCGACGCTATTGAAAGTACGCGAGTAAGTCTTTAGGACTCTTTTAGTTCTATTAGAGAGCTTCATAAATTTCTTAGAATACCCTTGCTTAAAAGCAAATCTACTAGTCAATAATTTTGACTTTTATACACCGACTTCTTCGCCTCATTTCATACTTTCCAATTCGAAATTTAGAATTAATTGGGACCTCTCCATAATAAATAAGTATATGCCTATCCAGCTTGCTCTTATCAAAAATAGAAAAATTGACTGTCTATAATTAGGGTTTTCCTTACTTTTCCGTAGAACTTATGAAAGAATTAAGAGAGTACTTATTGTAACAAGAAGTTTCACGACTTGAGTTGAAATTTAGAAACTCGGCTTTTAGCACTCTGTATAATAGAAACCACATGTATACCTAATTTTAGTAATTAAAAATAGTACAAGGGCGAGGATTTCTTTACTCCGCTTTACAGAATATACTGTACACAAGTCTAGCAGCTACTACTTTCTTTTCATAAGGAAACCCATAGAATTACCTATTCTAAAATTAGAAAAAGTCTAATTTCGGATTAAAGTCGGTTATAGTAACACAATCCTATTTCTTTTTGGTTTGGTCTTTGCCAATTATGAAAAGGTATCACAAATACTAAATGAGTCTTAGCTAATTGAATCCCTGATTCAAAAAAGAATTAAGGTCTTTATAAGTTGATATTATTTTACTGGGTTATCTAGTATGGGTAGTAAAAGTGCTATTGTATCTTCTATCACTTTCATATTCCTTTTCTTTTCCATTTTAACTAAAAAATTTTTAAGAACCTTTATTAATAAAGTACACGGTAAGGTGAAGAACTAAAGATAAAGATATTACGAATACACTTACTTATTTATTTTACTTTTTTGTATCCTGTACTTTGGCAATATGAATATATATAATATAGGTAGACCCCTCTTTCCCTTATCTTGATAAATGCGGAAGTGACGCCGAGAGTTAGAATAGAAAGTTTTCTTTAGAAATGAAAAAAACCTTACAGTATCTTTTTAAACTTAAGTTGCCGGGTAAGTGAAATAAGTGATGCGTAATTTCTATACTTAGTATTGCTTTTTTTTTAATGAACTCTCCAAATGACCATACTATTGACATTATAAGAGTACTGGGCTACAACCTTAATCAACTAATTTAAATTGATAATTAAACTCTGGACCATAAAAGTTTCTAAAATTCTATCTATAAAAGAAAAGCGGATTCAATTGATTGAAAATTGAGAGCCTTGGAATAAATATTATTACTCTTTCCTTACTTCCTGAATATAATAAAATAGGGAGTCTGTAGTTAAAAAGTAAGCTTTCTCGAACTCCTAATTGAATAAGGGCTTTCTCAACAATTTCTAACAAAAAGCTTATAAAAAGGGATTCCTAGGGGCAAAATCCATGTATGTACTAGCTATTTTTGAGACCTCATATCTTCTAGTAAAAATAAGTAAGACTCAAAAAATAATGAAAGATGCGTAATGGGAGAGTTAGGAGGGACCTCTATCAATATAAGCTGTATACTGTATAAGAGGTTATTCCTGGAAAGTCTTAAGTAGAAAACGGAAAGCTAGTTAAATATTATTTCTAATTATAAGGGATTTGCAAGCTCCGTAGATAGAAAATGTTCTCTTCTTTGTTCGAACCCTACCCAGACTAGATTAACCTAAAGAAACTTCACTGAAATTAAAGAGAATCCGCCTTATTCAAGTATATACTTTTTCTTTTATAAAGTTCTATTTCGAACTCGTGGTTTCTTTAATAATTATCTCATCGGCACGACCGGGAAATTGTATGAGAGTTTTGAATCATGTGCTATATTTTATGAACACAAGGGAAATCTGTGGTAACTCGGGGCTTTGCCGCAAACTTAACCTTCAGCGATGCCATTATACTACGAAATATATAAACATTTATAGCAACAACTAATTGGCCCAGACGGTCTAAGATGAGGCGTCTACTTATATGTCAATTCCTGAATACTATCCATATTTTTACCTGAAGCACTTCAATAAATATATTTGTGTAATAGACCCTTCAATTTTAAATAACTACAGACAGAATATATCTAAAAAGCTACCGTGATAACGGAATATCTCGCGTGTTTAGAAAACAGAGTGGTGCTTTCCATTCCCAAGTTAGTATAGTCGAAGTACACTGCGCTGTTTAGGTAAATCAGCAATTAGAAAGATCCGGATGGAATGGAAATCTCTTTCTTTATATTTACTGGCCGGGATTCCTTGTACAATAAAGTACACATACAGGGACATTTAAGAAGTATTATGCTAAATAGACCACTAATGCATACCTTTGCCCATAAAAACGGATATGAGTCCCTTATTAATCAGGGTAAATAAATACAGCCTATTTGATTTTGAAATTGAATACCATCACATTAGCAGAATAGTGTATAGTGGTTCCGGAGGGAGGAAGGCTCTTGTTTAAGTTCTTCATAGAAATATGTAGAGGTAGGACTGATTTCATACCAAGAATTAGGGACGGTTTTTGTCCGGGTTGAAATGCCCTTTTTTACAGACTCATTCATAACTAGAATTTTGAACCTCAAAATATAAGTTGTTCCTAAGCTAGGTCTTTTAGATAGGTTATTACAGAAATAGGCGAAGTATTAAAAACCCCGTTTTAAAAATACAGTGGTGAAGGAATCAAACGGGTCCAGTAACAAATATTTTTTAGTAGCCTTACCTTAAACTTTAAAGAAATCGTTTTGTACCTGTACTTGGATGTTTCGTCGTTTCCTTGTCATATATTCAATTTTAAGTATATTACTACGCCTTAGGATGCTAGAATAGTATACTCCTTTGACCTAAATATATTTGCTAACCTTAAGTTTAAGTTGACTAACGAATACCAGACTAAAAGCCATTGAATCAAAGACACCCCTTTTAACTTTCCACGAGCGAGTCCTTTAGCTGGGAATAGATTCCTGGACTAAGCTAAGTAAGAATCTTTGCTTAAACTTATAAACAAATATTACACAGGTTTTTAAGGATATTAAATTTACGAATCCGTGTGCCTCATGATCCTCAAAACTTTAGTTTGGTTTTAATCTAGTTAAATAAAGTTCCGCCTTTCGTGGATTGTTTTATATATCTTATAGGAGTTGCCGCTTTTTTGAAATTTTCGGGAGGTCTTATTACTGTTGTACAAAGGTCGTATTTCTCCCTATCTCTTCAATCAATAAGTTGAGGCTCGAACTGTTTTAAAGCGAATTTAGAGTTGTATGTATCTGCAAATTCTAAAAATAGAGACGGTCCTACTAGTTTATCACTTTATAGGATACCCAGTCTTTCGTCTTTACTTCAGTAGATATAAGGGTTACCCAAATATTGTGCACTCAGTTTTGTTTTATACCCAGTATTTAAATCCAGGTCGAAATATTAGGCATAAATAAAAATAAGAAAATACCTGTTACTTTTTTTTAGGAAGGGCTCGGGATTTTAGTGCAAGGTCTTGGGTTTAGGGCTTCATTTTTTTTGGAGCCCCGCTGGAAATATCGTGAGAACCCGTTTATAAATTCTAAATTCGGTTATAAAATGACAAGAATAGGAGTCAAAAAACCTTGTAGTCATAGTACTAAAGCCTGTAAAACGAGCTCCTTAAAAAGAAGTGGGTGGGACAGTTCGTTATCCGCCTGCGTATCCTAAGTAGTAAGAAATAGACTATAAGTAAGTAAAGTAAGCCTACATGACCCGGAGTGTTATAAATCAAAAGAATGTAAGAAGTTACAAGGAGAGAGTTTCTCTTCTGTTGTTAGTTTTCTAAAGTGGGGCTCTGTCTGAAAACAGGCACCAGATAGGTATAATGTATAAACAGGTTACTGGAGGGGCTCCCTTGTATTTTAAGGCACGGAAATGCTCCTACAATTGGTTTTGGTATTCCAATAATTAATCTGATTTGTTGTACTTAGTTTTTTGAAAGTAATGAGTTTCCTGCAAAGTATAGATATAAAACTCAAGGGTTGTTTTCCTCATTTTGTTTACACGATTAATTAAGGGCCCCTGAATTCGACTACTATAAATTGAAATTACTCGGTATGCGTTCTAGTTTTAGCTATCTGGTATTGTGTCAGAGTATGTTCCAAAGCTTCTGGATTCTCTAGCAACCAAGTTAATCCGTGCAGTTTCTACTAAAACGGGTAATTTGTCAACAAGTGTAGTCTAGGTTATGCATAACTAGTTTAACCCTCGTTGTGAGTTTTGTATAAATAATAAAGGATAAAGTCTGTTTTTCGGAACCTTTTTTTCAAGCGATTGGGGACTGACTAATAGCAGGAGGCCCTGAGCGATTTGAAGTCTGAATAATATGGTAGTTTGAGTCAGTGCTGTATTTCTTAGATTTAACCTTACCCTTTACCTTGTATTTGAATTTCTTTTGAGTATACCCAAGTTTTTTCTTATTAGTAGAATCTTTTCTCACTCAGCTGGGTGTTTTAAAGTAACCCTATCTATATAAAGTTCCCTCTTCAACTCGCTTTAAAAAGTTCGAAACTCTAAGGGATTCCCCACGCTCTTTTATTTAAGACTTAAGTCAGTTTCTAGTACCAATAATAGATCCCTTTATTCGCTTAGAGGCCTGCTTTGTTTTTACTTCTAAATTCCAGAGCTTTGAAGCTTTAGTTAACTGCCTTTTAGGGACTCGCATTTTCAGTGAAGCTTAACTTGTTGTATTACATAAGAGTTTTTTGATGCTCTTGCCAAAAAGCCTGGGAAGTATTATACAGTATAGTAGGACGGAAGGGAGGGTTGGGATCTCATTTTATTCGAACTTCTTTTAATTAGGATTCTTCCTACTCTGGTAACCGGTAATTTAAAGGATCTCCTAAAGGGTTATTATTATTATTTTGTTATATAAAGGTTTTCTTTCTCTTGATATTCGAAATTCAAAATGAAATGTTTGATAATGTTTGGGAACCCGGTAATCGACGACCTGTCAATATTAAAAAAGACTCGTGCCGAAAGGTGAAAAGTCCTTAATATATATTATACAAACCTGTGCTTTAAGGAAATTTAGGATTTCTCTAATATTGTAGTTGCTATTTGTTCATCATTCCCGGAAGCTTGGGAGATTTCACGAGCAGCCATAAGTTTCTCATCATAGCTTCCCCGAGAACTTTGCTATTATTCAGTGTTCTGGATTTGACAGAGAATCCAAGAGTATGTAACCCACCGATTTCTTAGATTAGGTTGGTTTAAAGTTCCAATTACCAAGGACCTTAAATTGCCAATGACTAACAAAGGGGTCCCTTGTTTTTTTGAATGAATAGAGTAGAAATAGATAACTTTATTAAAGAAGTACTCTCAGTTCTGACAAAGCAAAGTAAGTAGTATAAGGTAAGAATATCATATTACCTTGCATAAATAGTAAAGGCAGCTTCCAGATAGACACCTGAGGTAGCCTGTACAAGTAGGTCTTTATGACGGTGAAGCTAGTATACATATGAGTTATGAGTGAGTTAAGAAAACTACAAGTAGATATAGAAAGATAAACTATGCAATCTAAGGAGTCTTCCATTCAATCAAAAAGTTCTCTACAATCTTGTTAAACGGGTGGTCCAAACTAAGGATGGTCAATATTATAAACCAAAAGATCTTCTTTACGCTGTAATTGGAATACTATTATTCTACCAATTAGGTCAAAGCTACTTATGGTCTACCTTTCTGTAAAAACTGGCAATGCATACCAGGTAATACGCCTAAAAGGGTGTCTGATATGGCTGGGGAGGATATTTAACTGTGCCAACTAAAGACATTTATGGTAGGTGTTGTTTAGGTTTAGACTTATGAGTGCGCCTAACCTGGATCATTTCAATATTGAATTTTTGGGTGCACAGCTTGATAAAATGAATTAACTTCATTAGGTGTTGGGTCTGCTCTTGATAGACCTGTGAAATATTCAACTGGATATTACAAGACATCTCAAAAATACCCACTCCTATTTACACTGTACATAATTGTTTTTTCTAACTGCACAACCCTATTGTAACCTTTTACGTAACATATATACACACGGTCCTATCATCCATTGTAAGCACCTCTAATTTTTATTAACCAAATCATCTATGAAAGTAGGGTCGCGTCAGAACTTTAGAATCTTGGGTAGATTACTTTATATAGTGTGGTATGTACTGGCTTTGGTAAAGAGGAAAGTCTGCGGTTAAACAAGGGTCTAACTTACTAAAAGGGTTAGCTACTTAAGAAGGTATAGTCTTTTTTTATGGAATAAACTGACTACTCTATACAGGGCCCTGTTAGGAATTCTATTTCAGTCTTTTTTAACAAGATAAAGAAATCTAATGAACAAAGTCTTTGGGATTAAACTAGATTCCATTACTGGGTAGTATAACCGAGTAAATCTGAAACAATAAAGAGTTGGGATAAGGGCCATTCTATTAGTTAATTAAAATCATATTAGTCCTTATCTTGTACTTAGTGATCCTCTTGAAATACCAAGTTAATCTAGGCAAGTTTGAGGATATTGGAAAAGAAAGTTACTAGGATCCTTTAGGAATATCTTAGTCTTATGGGATAATTCCTGCTTTTAGTAAGTAATACTTAAAAAAACCCATAAAATAACTCTTAACTTTTGTTTTAACAGCATCGCCCTACCTAGTTTAGGTAAGTCTTATCCCAGAATTCAGAGTTTTTTTGTACATATTTCCAAATCATCTAAGGTTTTCAAGTATTTCTGGTCAGAAATTTCTCTTATGAAAAACCTTGTAGAAACAGAATTTAGAATAATCAATTCGAATTAGAAAGTCCATGCTCTTTCTTTATTCTTCCAAGAAAACTATCCATTTGATCAAGTTACAGGCTCAGAAAGACTTGGGAAATAAGCAAAATACATTCTTCAGGTACCTTTTTGAATTACTTGAAGTACCTTACTGCATATGGCTCAGGAGATTCATTTAAACGCTTGTTCTGCGTTCAGCTCTATTTAAATGTTACTGTACCCCTCTTTTTATATGCGTGCTTCGAACCCGTGACTGTCCTTCCGACCGGACCCTGACCTGTCGATGCAAAATTGAAAAAAAAAAGTCTTTTACAATAAAAACTAGACTTTAAAGCTTGATTTCTTTTTTCAAGTAAAACAAAAATCCAGAAACAGTAGTCAAAATTTATAGCTAATCTTTTTCAGACCTAATTATTTATAGGTACGGGATTCTATCTATTGAAAAATGCTCCGGCCCAAGGTCTAGGTTCTCTTTATCTGGCATTTTGATAACAAGGAATAAAACCCTTTTTATATGAAGCAGAATTCCTAAAACCGGGGATTTTAGACGGGGTTAACCGCCCGAGCAGGACCCCTCAAAAAGCTATTATAAAAGTCAAAGTAGGGTATAAAAAACTAAAAAGGAGGCATGACAACAATAAATTATAACAGAAACTTTGAGAAAGATGAACTACGCTCTTAACTCTTAATTCGGGACACCCAGCTAAAACTGTTTTGATAAATTTACATAAATTATGCAAAAAAAAAGTGAATACTTTAATGATAGAATTCCTAGGTCCTTAGTCACACCTGCCCCTTAGCATAAAAGAAGGGGAAATTCCAGTTATAATAACAAGTTTTCTATTTGAATAGCTATTAATAAAAAGTACTCTCTAGATTTTCCGTTAAGTGGAAAGCTCGCTTGTAGAACGCACGCAGTGAATGATAGGCTAAGGAACCTGATGCGTAGGATAAATTCTAAGCTTGGGTATTTCTATAGAGTAGTGATCCGAATAAAGGACAGGGCTTTTAAGAAAACCGAAAGAAATTGAAAGAAATGATCAAATTGTACACAAGGAGAACTCTAAAACGCATTATTAAGGGACAGACGAGATCCTGCCCTAAAAAAAAGAAAGGGTTATCTTTATATTAGGCGTGTCTATTGCTGATAGGTAACTTTGAAATCGGTAAATTGGCTATGTTATTAAGGACAGAAGCGCTCTTTTTGCTAGCAAGTTCTGTCTTAAAAAAGGTATTCCTTGTGGCGGATATAGGTAACACTAATATGCAAATAATAGGTTGTACTATAAATTATAGTTCACAATATCCCACACTGCTTAGCTTAATTTACAAGGACGAAAAGCCCTTTGATTTGTTAGAATGCTCAATAACAGAAACGCAATCATTATGTAGTAAGAAGTTCTCTTCTATTGCCAACCCAGCGGTCTATGTATTTAGATTAAGGCAGGTCTAGGTATAGCTGTACTTAGGAATATGAAAGAGAAGTTCTAATCAGTCAGTATTTTCATTTGAAAGTTAGGAATTACTTATATAATAGACTTTATTCATTACCTCATAGCTAGTTTCTTACTTTGTTGTTTCTTACTCTTTATGGATTCTCTTTTCTAGGGTCTCACTTGGTTTCTATTCTATGAAGGATCATTTCCTTGACTATTGCTTGGGCTACCGCATCTTTCTCAGTTGGAGTTATAGATAGACCGCTGATTAGCTATCAGGTTTTCTTCTCTCTGGCTCTTTTCACCCCCCCCCTTTGCTTGTTCAAGCCAACTTGTGGCTGGTTTATCTTCCTGTTCTTGCTCTCGATTTGTTTAGGAATGTTTGTTAGATCATAACTCTCTTTTCGGACATGTCGTTGGTTCAAGTTCCAAAGCTAGTGTCAAAAATCAAGAAAGGAGTTCCTTGGTAAAAAAACTCGACTAATATTGAGAGCAGAAATCCTTTTTGAACATAAATGAAGTGCTTTCAACTTTTTTTTTTATTTTTAGTCTTTCATTTTGTTGTGTTCCGAATATTTCACAGGATAAGACCGTAGAATTGATAGAGCCGAACCTTTTTAGTGCAATAATTTAGATAAATCCTGAACTCAAGCGGTACTCTTAATGAATTGGGATATTTATCGTTGGGGGTTTTAAGAAGCGGATCTTATTCTTATGGAAAGACAAATCTCGTCAAACCGGCTAGCTTATAGCATTGAATAACTCTATTTTATAAAACTAAATAATTACTGCAATTATACTCGGAGTCAATTAGTTGCAAGATCCTATATTTTGATTTATTAAGACCAAGCATTATTATTTAATATTCTAAAGTTCCGAGTATAAGGAAATTGAGGAACCTACGCCAGTGGTATTTGAACTCCCAATCTCCGGCTATTTAGTTATCAATTTATGCTCACTAAGCAATTTAGCACTTAGTTGAAACCTTTCAAGACTAGTACTCAAGCCACAAATTATTTGAAATATCGATGAGGTAGTACGTTCCTTTTCTCAACTATGCTCGATTTCATCTAAATTAGACTTCAAACTATCCTAAGTATTCCTTTTTGGTTATGCGTGGGAGCAACTTTAGATTTCTAAAAGTTGATTATAGTATAAAATTTTTTGAAGAGTAGCCCAATCCAGTTATATAGTATTGTTGGTTTCCGTATATAATTAAGTAAAAACCCCTTTGTTAAGGCCGAGGTACAATATTTATAAAAATTGAAATGTATAAGCTTGTAGTATATTCCCGAAATTGAATTCTTTATTTTATACTTCCCGATTTCACCGAATCTCCTATCGATATAGAGAGGAGGATATACTTCTTTATTCCTGACATGCTTTTGTGATTTCAAACGCCAGAATAGGAAATTGTCGAGTCCAATCACAAGAAACTTAAGGAACCCCGAACCAAGAAAAAACTTAACAACACTTTCAATTAGAATTATTTATATCAAAGATTACTATACGCCAGAGGATAAGATCTGAAATACTTGAATACATGCTTATTTTTCCTCAAATATTCTTAGGTTCTAGTCTAGCCCAGGGTATGGTGGAACTCAGTAAGTAATCTAATCCTGTTTAGTGTACTTATTCCGGGTGTCATTTAGCAAGCAGGGCACCGCTTACAATCGTAGAAATTAGGGTCTAACTTTTAAGTTGATTTACTCCTTAGATAACGGAGCCTTTTTGAGTATAGTATATAAAAGTATAATTTGAGTTTTACATGGTTTACGCTTTCCCGGTTTTTCAAATTCTTAAGTTAACAAGCAAAGGAGCCCTGAGAAGAAAGGGCATAGTACCATGAACTAAACCCTTCTTTGTGCATTACATGTTGTTAATTGAAACCTTTGTAAGGATCTTACCTATATTTCGTAAACTGAAAGCGGATCCTAGCAACAAAAAGTTGAATCTTAAAGAACTGTTTTCTTCGGCACGTAAGGGATTCAATTATTCTCTTTAAATAAACTAGTCCGGAGACTCTTATAACTATACGCAGTTGTAATTAGCCTGCAACACAAAGCAAGTTAAAAACTTGTCATCCTTGAGTTAGCGGTTCTATAATATAGAATAGTAACGAATCCTTTGTATCATATTCATATTTCTTTCAGCAAATTAAGTACTTTTTACCAACAAGGAGTACACTAAGAGTTATACGCGCTATAGCCCCTTTAGATCAGTAAGTTCCCGCCTCCAAGCAAAAGAGCCTACCCCATAGTGTTAATCCTATTAAATAGAGGCGAGCAAGAGTAAGACATACAGAATTTATTGGCAAGTTTGATAATGTATGTACAATGAGTGAGGAATAGGCAGTGCTTAAATTTCATTATCTTATATGGATTTCGTATTTGTTACTAGGGCTGCATGGTGTATAAAACCCCCAATTGTGAAGCACTATTCTGGAAGAACCCCCCCAGGTTAAGTTAGATGCAAAAATAGATATAGATAGAGAATTCTCCTTTTATTTCGGTGTTACTAATTGAAAACTATAAATCTTTTTAGAAAACGAGGTATGAAACTCCTTTTTGGCTTAAGAACTACAAAAAGCTTTAGCAGAATAAAGAGCCCTTCTTCTCTCAAAAAGCTACCACCGACTTATGTTAGCTATATGTTTTACTTACGAAAAAGTGCTATGAAGAGGGTTTTAGGTATTCTCTTAGTAAGGGCTCCTTTGATCTCATCTTGTAAAGGTTCTGGGGAGAGCTCTCTTTTTAGTGTATTATACCCCAGAATGCCTTGCTGGAGCTTCTTTCTAGTAGCCCTCTTGGAGCGCTAACTGGCATTTTTTTAACATTTTACTAATCAGAAGGCGATCCCTTATTTTATAGGTTATGGAATTGCTATTCTACTCACTTTGCAACTCCAATATCCTCTAAAAGAACTACTACTTCTTCTAAGTAAATGAATACCTTTTCCATTTCCAAATCCAGTGAAAACAACCATCCAAATGCTATATTTTGTAAATTCTATGCAGGATTAAGGAGCCCTCTCTCTTCGAGAATGAGAAGTATAAATATCTAAGCAATTGAAATGCCTTCTAGTACTTCTTCAGCAGCCCAAGTTAGGGGAAATCCAGAGTCGGGCACTAGCATTAAAAAGATATATACCCTTAGAAATGCGAGTTGAGTTGAACCCATACATGTTGATTCCATGAACCAGTGTTTTACCACGTAGCTATACTCCACAAAATTACAAGACTGACTTGAAACTGTATTTCTATTTCATAGAAGACCTTATCGGAAAGGATAACAAAGAAATTTGCATGAAACTCCTGAATTCTCTGCGAGGTAAATCCCTTTACTTTAATAAAGAGAGGAGTGCGTGTGCTGAGATGAGGAGGAGTGTTGGGAATCTCTCCTAGTCAAAGTTCTTCCCCTATCCAACTATTAGCCTTGTAAAAGACCACGCTTACGTTCTGAGAGTATGCCAGCTTTATCTTTTTCAAATTAGGAGCTAGTAAAAGTCAACATAGCAAGACATTTAGTTTGCAATTCTTTAGGCTTGCCTTTTCCTTGATACAGCCTGCTGTTCTTCATTAGGAAGGGATTCTTATAGAAGTCACTAGAGCTCCTCTTAATTTAAGATTTGAGATTCGTTCTTTTCCCTTGCTTAAAAAATTCCTTGTAGTAGGACTTTTTAGCATAAAGAAGTCTCCGTTCAGATTGGAAAACTAACTCGAAAACTTGACTAACCTATCTACTCTATATAAATCCCTATTATATTAAATATTCCAGACTTAACACTTAGAAACTGGCGGTTTAGTTAACCTATAAGAGAATGCCTGACGAATTAATAAAAAGGTATCCTTTCTGTAAATAAAAGTCTATAACTTAACCCCACTCGGAAACTAGATTCTCTACCTATTCTACTTTACCCGGAAATACCCAACCAACTCCGGTACTCAACTCGGGTAAGGACATAATTCCTATTGATAGCTTTCTTACTCTGGTAAGCCTTACTTGTCAAACTTCTTACTTAACTGCTTCAACTAAAACAAAAAGTCTTTTTACATAACTTCTTTCTTGTAAAACTAAAAGACTATCTATTAGCTACTTCCGTCACCCCTAAGCTTTTCTTAAGACCTATAACCTCCGTACTCAGACTCATTTTACGTTGGATTTCTTATATGGTTTCATTATTCACCCTTTTTCGTAAACTTTCTTACCTATTCAATTACTGGGATTCTAATTCTAGCGAAAGAAAATAGGATTCCCTTTCTTAACTATATAACTTAATATTTGTATTTGCCCCTTTACCCATTTTGACTCCTATGTTTTTATCCTGGATTCCCTAGTTAGGTCTGCAACTGAATAACCTTTAGAATTACTTGACGACTTACGTTACGATTTCCCGCTTTAAAAAAGAGAACCCCCTTCTGATACAGTAACTTCTTAGTTCTTATATTACATTTTTGTAGCTGACTTATATCCGGTATTTGGAAATTCAATAAAAAGTGTAAGGCTCCATCAGTTCAAAATTTGAAAAGATAAGATTTCTCTGATGCGTTTCCTATTGTTTAGCAAGTGTCTTTTTTCTGCACTCTCTCAAGCTAGACTTTTTTTTAGTAGACTTACTTTAAACGGGATCAGAAGGACAAGAAAAACAAACAGGCTTGCCTTTAGTTTTAGAACACTTTAATTAGAAACTGGTAAACAAAGGGACACAAAAGCCTTACTGTAAACTATCTACTAGAAATTCTTTTCATTTCTTTAGTTTATTTCTAGACCTGGAAAAGAAGAAGTCCTTTTAATTTAAACGGAACCATTTCCTCGGGGTTTCCCACTGGATTAGGAAAATAAGGTAAGCTTTAGCTTTCTACATACAAAGGCCTTACCGTCTTAGAATTCCTTTGGCTTCTTTTATTCCTTAGCATCTAAAGAATCTGAAATCATCTCTATACCTTTCAACTTGGAAAGCTTTCTTTGAATTAAGGAAACCCCATAAAACAAAGAATCCCTATGATCCCCCTTGGCTTTACTTTCCCTATATTACTAACTTTAGGAATTAAGAGGTAAGAGGTTCACTCCGCGCGATACGAAGCAATACAGAACAAAGGAGTATTATTCCGACTAGCCCTTGTATCTAGAGTTACTTAATCTATTTCTATTCTGGGCTTTGCTAAGCTTTCTAAATCCTATACAACCCTTAAAATAGCTCTTATTTGGCTTTACAGAAAACCGCTTTAGCTTTATACCACGGGCTTTCTCAAGCATTTAGATACACTTTTTTATAAGTAACTTAGTCCTATAAAATTGGTAATAAGAGACTCCTTTTTACTCCTTATCTTGATTGAAAAACCCTACTTAGGAATCCCTAAGGAAATAAGGTACTTGCTCACTAAGTACCTTAAACACCTAGAATAGACAGAACGAAGAGTTTGTCACTACAGGTTCCAGGGGCCTTAGACAATGCCGCATTCAAGAATAATCTTTAACCTGAGGATTCCTTTTTTTGAAAAGAAAAGCGTTAAAAGGACTACATATGTTGAGAACGTACTCTCAGTTCAAGGGGATCCATATGAATTTGATCTTGGTAATTGAGATGGTATATAATATAGAATTCAGTCTATTTCTTGCTCAGAAGTGCACTTGAACTGCTGACCTAAGTATCTGAAGTTCTTCTACCAACTGAGCTATACACCCACCAAATTTAGATCTCTTCATTAGCTTGGCATTTCTTTATATCTTATATAGATACTAAGTATAAATTAAAGATGAGAGTCTCAAGAAGAACTTTAATAATTTAAAGTGTATAGCGGGTGCCGTATAATCCTTAATATACAAAGGGTATCCCGAATCAGCAACTTGCCCTTAAAAAACCAAGCATTCCTAAACAAGACTACTTTTGTACTTTACTTGCATTGTCATAGCTAGCATATTGTTAGAAAAAGCGGTACTTCATTGCCTTTCTGTTATTTACAAGGATCTCTCTTATAAAAAAATTGGGTTTTGATAGATTTTGAAGAGTTTTAAACTTATGTTTAATTCATGAAATATGAGCCCTCTTCAGTAAGGCTTATCTTTCATAGATAGAGATGGAGAAGTAAGTCAATAAGAGTAACAAAGTCCTAACCAGGGTAGAAGGTATAGAGAG